>NW_010729167.1:1635295-1663861 GCF_000365185.1 Nelumbo nucifera
CATAGGAAATATCTGGCCGAGTCATGCAAAGATACAACAACTTCCCAAGCAGTCTCTGAAACACTCCCTTATCAGACAAAGGTTCACCATCTGTGGCAGAAAGTTTATGATTAGGATCAATGGGAGTGGAGACGGGTTTAGCTCCAARTTTACCAGTTTCAGCAAGAAGATCAAGGACATATTTGCGCTGAGATATGAAAATACCCTCCTTAGACCGAGCAACTTCAATGCCCAAGAAATACCGAAGGTCTCCCAAGTCTTTGATTTCAAATTCAGAATTGAAGAACCCTTTTAGTTTCTTAGTCTCTTCACTGTCACTACCCGTGACCACAATATCATCAACATAAACAATCAAGAAGGTCACCAGAGTGTTATTTCTCTTCAGRAACAATGTATGATCAGATTGTGTTTGAGTATATCCAAAGGAGACAAGAGCAGCCTGAAATCTCTCAAACCAAGCCCGAGGAGATTGTTTGAGACCATAAATGGATGTGTAATTTGCACACCTTGCCTTTCATCTCTTTCCCATACACCCCTGGAGGTAGAGACATATAGACTTCTTCATGCAGATCTCCATTCAAGAAAGCATTTTTAACATCAAATTAGTGTAGGGGCCAATCAAATGTAGCCGCTAGAGAAAGCAAAACCCTAACTGAAGTCATCTTAGCTACCGGGGCAAAGGTCTCAAGATAGTCAATGTCGTACATTTGGGTGTAACCCTTGGCAACCAACCAAGCCTTACACCTTTCAACCGAGCCATCAAAGTGATATTTAATGGTAAACACCCATTTACACCCCACTGGTTCCTTCCCTTCCGGCAAGTCCACAATATCCCAGGTATGGTTCTTATGTAATGCTTCAAAGTCTAATTTCATTGCGGCCAACTGCTCAATGGTTGATTTTTCCTCACTCTCCTTCCCCCTTCAAGTACTGTAGCAGCATTAGCAGTCTTGGGTTTTCCCACTTGACTGCCCTTCTTAGGATTGTTCTTGAACCTCTCAGGGAGTAGTCCAGGATGAAGTTTCCAGCAGGTATCCTTGGTATGTCATGGTTTCTTGCAATATTCACACACCTGCTCCCCCTTTTCAGTAGGCCCCTTAGATTTCATTCCCGCATGTGCAAGGTGTTCTATAGGTGGATTCTGTAACTGAACCTGTCGTCTACTATCCTCACTACTTATCATGGCATATGCCTGTGATAGAGTAACCTCATCTCTGGCCAAAATATTCTGTCTGATAATATCAAACTCAGGGTTGAGTCCAGTGAGAAACTCGAACACCCTATTTCTCTCCACCAGTTTTCTGTACATTTCAGCATCCTTTTTACTCTCCCATACCACAGTTTCGATAACATCAATTTCCTGCCATAGGGATTTTAGCATAGAGTAGTAGATTGCTACACTCTTCCCCCCATGTCTCAGGTTCTTCACATCACTTTTCAATTTATATGCTCGGGCAACATTCAATTTCTGTGAATAAGTCTCAGTTACACTGTCCCCATATCTCCTTAGCAGTAGACATCCAGAGATAGTGTTGGCTTATATGAGGTCGCATAGAGTTAACTAACCATCCTATAACGGTATAGTTCTCTTGCATCCATCTCTCAAATTCCAAATCTGTTTCTTCGCGTTTCACCTTACTGCCTATAAGATACCTGAGTTTTCCTCTACTACAAACATAAATTTTTATAGACTGTGCCCAGGCAAGATAGTTCGTCCCATCTAGCTTAATTGTGGTCACACCCATCAAAACGGAATCTACTGAGGCAGGTCCAGAAGCTAGCACCTGCTTGAACTCACTTCCATATGTCTCCATTAATCAAACGAAAATCAAAGAACAACAAATTTTGACTATGTAAACTTACTTGAAGTCAAACCAGAACTTGGGTGCTTGAAAAVCTAGGGTTTTGCTCCGTCCAGCAGATGGACGGGAGAGAGAAGACACTGTCGCACCTACCAGAGTAACCCAAACCCTTCCAAGCCTGAACCGCCCTCCTCTAGCAATCACCAGACACCTTCCAAGCACAGAGCGCCACACCCAAGCTTCACCTTTCCTAGTAACTTGAAAATCTCCAGTCAGCTAGGGTTTTGGGTAGCAGCAAAACAGCGCCACTTCTTGGCAAAATCTGACCAGAACTAAACTCTCCAAACCCTTCTACCAACTAGGCAAGTGATTCTCTATACTATAGAGAACCTATCTCTCCATACACTCTTGATTTTAGAGTGTACAGGAACGAAGAAAATGAAGAAAGAGGAACTGAACCCGCTCTAATACCAAGATGTAAATCAGTCCTCTGATATCAGATTTAAAACTATGAGAAACAGAACAAATAAGAGCTGAATAATGGTGCAAGAGATGTGTATGTCGAATAGAAGAGGTAAGAGAAGAAGGAGTTTAATGATCCACCCTTCTACCCTAACCCTATTTATTAATTTCCAAAAAAAATAATGATGACAAGTATGCCCTTAAGTGGGCGGCCAGCTTGGCAATTACATAAAAAAAATAAAACATGAATAAATAACAGGCCCATTAAGAGAGGCCCATCAACATAAAATAAAAAATAAAAACAAAGATATCACATAAGAGACTGTTAGGGCCCATTCGACCCAGTCTCTTTACAAAGATAGAGGTCTATACAGATCCTGATTGGGCTAGGAGTGCTGATGACAGGAGGTCTACCTCTGGATATTGTGCCTTTGTAGGAGGTAACCTTGTCTCCTGGAGGAGTAAGAAACAAAGTGTTGTTTCTCGTTCTAGTGCTGAAGCTGAATATAGATCAATGACTAATGGTGTGGCTGAAATCCTATGACTGAAGTCATTACTTGAAGAGTTGGGTATTGATTTGAGAAGCCCTTAATGCTATATTGTGATAATCAGGCTACTATTAATATAGCTCACAATCCGGTATAGCATGACAGAACAAAGCATATCGAAGTCGATCGACATTTTGTCAGAGAAAGGGTTTCATCTCAAGAAGTGTGTCTCCCGTATATCACCTCCAGCATGCAGCTCGCAGATCTTCTCACCAAGGCTATTCCAAGGAAGAAATTAGAGGCAGACCTATGCAAGTTGGGAATGACAAATATCTATTCCCAACTTGAGGAGGAGTGTAGAGAACACTGATGTGGACCCCACGGCTGTGGTCCCCACTGTGTTCGTATGGCAGCACAGCATGTAATCTTTGTTAGTTATGTCAGTGTTAGTTGGTAGTTATTTCAGTTTGTTGTTACAGCTTGTTATTTCAGCTTTATTATTAGTTTATTTGCCATGTAAGCAATAAGGGCAATTCAGCCTTTTTACAATTAGTAAACATATAAATATTAAGAGTGGATCGGCAGATCAAAACAATTCGACCCTTTCTCTCTCCTTTTCTAAAACCCTTCGTGTGCATCTGCTTTTCTCCCTTTTTTCTTCTTCTTTTCTCCTTCTGAAATCTTTTCTTTTACTTTCGGATTCAAGACTGATTGTAGTCTTGATCGACTACTATAATTATGGTGAACAATTGTTCTGCCCTACGCTTATCACATACGAAGAGTTCTTTTTACTTAACAAATATCTTAAGTCTTAACACAACAATTGTCCTGCACTACGCTTTTCACATGTGTTATGGAGTGACCATTGACCCCATAGAGTGATTCCAGGTCCCCTTAAGAGCTATTCCTTGGGTTCTCTCCTTTCTATACTCTATTTTTCAAGCTATTAATAACTATTGCAATCATCTACTTCCAACCAAAACTCAATTTTCAGGATGTTATTGGATCTGGATAAGAGACAAGTGTGAAATTTCAGAAATTCTGATAATTCCTTTGATCTTTTTTTTTTTACTTTCTCTCTCTAAAACTCCAGTCATTGTCCTTGGCACTCATACCTGGACCATTCAGACTCCCAGTCTTATTGGACCACCATCTAGATGATCCAATATATAAAGCAACAAACTTTCATACCAGAACTTTCACTGGCACTCATGTTGAGTTCTTGTTTACTGTCAACTGTGAAAGTCCAAATTTTCTAAATTTCTAACCAAATCCCATTATTTTTCAAACCATCCAGATATCCAATTGAATCCTGACTCCTGAATTTGAATCTTCTTAGACCTTTTCTCCTATTGAGTCTTATAATATTTGGTGGAAAAAATAATTAAATAATGACCTATTCTAGGGTATAATATGCAACCCAACTTCAGATTAAGCCAGCTGAAGGAACTCACAATCTCCTTAAAAACATATTCACGAAAAGACAAACCAGTAAGTCATTCAACTCAACCACTTCAACTGTTATCAAAAGGCCAATAAGATACTTGGAACCCAATTGAAGCAATGCATGACTTTTATACTTGAGATCTCCAATTGCCGATCAACCCAGATTGCCTAAAAGAGAATTGTTAAAATCAAGGTTAATAGTGAAGTTGCTTGCCTTGGGAGGTGTGTGTAATAGTGAATCCTTGATGTCTTTGACTGAAATAGTAATATTTGATGCAACAAATCATAAGAGTCCTGAGAACCCACTGCACCAACACTAAATTTTGATGTTTGTTGAGTCCAAAAACAATAAACATGTATACATGCACATGCACATAAACACAGACATGCATATCATGCATATGCACAGAAATCTTTGTTACACTGTTTAAACTCTCAATATGATCTAGGGGGCATACATGATTTGTTATATCCTCATGGAGACTTCTAGCCTTCTGATCAAGCTCCACCTGTCACAGAATGGTATGTTACACTTTATTCCACAAGAAAAAGAAAGAAAAAGGAGTAACAGATTCAATATAACATAGAATTTTTATCTAACAAGTCTATCAAATAAAGGACTGAGTTTTGGGTTAATACATGAACAAACTACATGAATAAGTTTGCATCATAATAATGATTTTCAAGCTATAATAGTAATTGGTTTTGAATCTGTTGACAAGAAGTGCACCATCATCAAGCACATGCCTAATTATCATCATTCATCAGACAACTAACCCGCTTGAAAAGGCATTTAGTGTTCATTTGCTGATTCATTATGTACCCGTAATGGACCCAAGTGCTTCATTATAAGTGTTTGGCTAGAGGTAGTTTGAGATATTAAAAACCCTTGAGGTCAATCTGTTCAATAGGGATGCCAACCATATATACCAAAAGAAACACCAAGTCAGTTCACCGGGTGAATCAAGAGGGAGTAGTCATGAGAACTTGATATAATGATGGCCTTCATAATGACATTCCTAAAGTGCCCAAGCGATTCCCCAGAAATCCTGTTTTCAACCATGAAATAATTTATTTAAATCTACAAACCAATGATTTTCATGATGATATTAAGGTGTTCCATAAAGACTATCTTTCAAATGCCATGCAGAAAGGAACTTATCATATCCATCTCAAAGATGGTCAGCTCTCTAATAGGTATAGGAATAAAAACAACTCTGACGATCGTCATCTTAGAGAGTGGACCATCTTTCAGATGGATGTAGGTGGACTTACCAATGGGGATTAATATGTTATTTGGTCATTCTAGTTTTACTTGGCCCAAAAAGAGGGGAAGAATAATATGGAGATGTGTGAGAGCAGCCTTGGATGGACTATTTGGGAAGAAATGCAAGAATCTTTAGAGAAGGAAAGAAGCAAGGAAGATGTCAGGGATTGTGTGATGGTCAAGGTGCTCCATTGGATCAAAACTCTAGAACTGTTGTCTCAGTTCTCTTTTGATGAAGTCCAAAGAAACTAGGAAGTAGTTGCTCGAAGCTCCTCTAAAAAGGAAAGAATAGATGTTGCATGGCTACCTCCACCTGAAGGCTTTGTAAAGCTGAAATTTGACAAGAGCAATCAAGGTAATCCAAGCTCTTCTGGAATAGGAGCAATCTTGAGAGATATAGAAGGTAAACTCATAGCGCTATTTTCTGGCCTGTGGGTATGGACCATTCTCTCAAATCAAAACTGCTTTCTGTAGTACAAGGAGTGCAGATTGCTAATGAACTGAATATAGCAAATGTAGTGATTGAAGGGGACTCAGATTTGGTGGTGGGATGACTAAAGGGTCCAAAATCCATAATATGGTGCTATTTGAGTGAAATGAAAACAACGTAAATGGCTTACCAGAAAATATGAACTTGAAGATACAGTGGGTGAGGAGATCGTCAAATCGGATGGTGGATGCATTAGCCAAGCAAGGGGTGCATAGGCCTCAATTGTTTTGGGCTCAAAAGTAATTTGATTTTGTTTTATTATAGAGAGGTAGCATCTTTTACCTCTCTAAGAGATGCTTGTAAGGTTTTTATTAACTTAAGTTTTAATAAAATTTGAAAGTT
This sequence comes from Nelumbo nucifera, assembly GCF_000365185.1. The sequence goes on from NW_010729167.1 coordinate 1,641,593, forward strand.
ATTTATCAAAAAAGGCTTATGGACAAATAATTTAGAAACAAGAGGTTTTAAAGTAAGTAGGGCTAAGACAGAATATATGGCATGTAAATTTAATAACAATGGAAGTACAAAAGAAAGAAGACGCATTGTGGCGCTATAGCAGTGAGGTGAGGAAATTCATGTGATTGTCAAGAAACATGGAAGTGAGGCCTTATAGATTCTAAGGGAAGCAAACAGTATGGTGGATGCTCTAGCCAAGCAAGGGATTGAAAGGGGACATGTTTTGGGCAAAGTTGTAAGATGTACAAGGGATTCTATAGGGTAGAGATAAGACTCCTTACCTCTTAACACTGTACTTTACATATTAATAATGTTTTCTGTTATTGATCAAAAAACAGTGAAGTGGTAGAACCATTATAGTATGCATCTTATAATATAGTAACATCCTGAATTTGTAAAGGAGGGAAACCATCCAAATCATCCTCATTTTGCAAAGACTCGAAAACCAAAGAGAAGCACAGAATACTTACAACAGTAGGCTTTTTGATGAAGCCATTTTTCACTCTCTGACGCAAATCCTCACATTCTTCCTGCAACCAAGAAAACTTAATTAAGATGGTAATTCTCTATAACGGGTAGTGAAGTTTGAGTTATCAGCAGATTCTCAATAAACATTGTACCAGGATTGCATTGCAAGTAATAAGGCACGTAATAGAAGTCAGAACTGATTCCATCCAAAAACTCCCTAAAGGATCATAAGGTAAGGCTTCAAGTTGACCAACTTCAGCTAACTCAAGCACAGGCTAGCATTAAAACAATAACTATTTATGTGAAACCCATCCAGCACATGATAAGCCATTAAATCAACAACCTTTTTCGTTTAAAATTTGTAAACTTCCATAAACAGTAATAAAAAGGGAGAAAAGAGAGATAAAGTGAGAATGAAGAATTTGTCGACCCTTAAATTTTGGTCAATAACATAAAGTGAAATTACAAGATTTCCCTTACTTAAGCCACACCAAGAGAAAGAATAAACAGCATAATAAAAAATAACAAGAAGACAACTATACCTCTGCCAACTAGACTTTGGCACTCCCCCTCAAGCTGGAGCAAAATTATCACAGAGCTCCAGCTTGTTACAAATATAATCGATTCTAGTTCGACTCAAGCTCTTAGTGAAGAGATTCACTACTTAGTCTTCTTACTTGAAATATGGTGTAACTATATCGTCAATTGCCACCTTCTCCCTCACAAAATGGCAATCAACTTCTATATGCTTAGTCCTTCATGGAAAACAGGATTGAAGGAAATATGTTTTGCAACTTGACTACACAAAATAGCTTTATAGGTTTAATTACAGGAATGCCTATCTCCTGAAGGAGATGTTTTAGCAAAATCAACTCACAAGTAGTGTGGGCAATTGCTCTATACTTGGCATCAGCACTACTTCTAGCAATCACATTTTATTCTTCCAAATGATAAGATTTCCACAAAGAAAAGTACAATAACCTGTAGTAGATTTCCTATCCATAGAGGATCCTTCCCAATCTTCATCTAAGTATAGTTCCAATAATAACTCTCCCCCTTTATTATATAACAACCCACAACCTAGGGCACCCTTAAGGTACCTTAAAACTCTCATAACACTTTCCCAATGAACAGTTCTAGGATTCTGCATAAACTGACTCACAACCCACACTGAATGGGATGTCAAGCTTGCTAATGGTAAGATAAATTAGTTTCCCACTTTGATCAAGCCACTTCAATCCCTATGAAATATTTCAAGTATCATAGGTCTTTGGTTTGGAAATGTTGTTGCAAAAGCTACTTCGGTTCACTCATTCCCTCCACATCACTACCAATGAGAGCAATATCATCAACATAAACTACCAAAAGAATCTTCCCACATCAATACTACATTGTTTCAGCCCAAACTCCTACACCACACTACTAAACCAGCCAAACCAAGCCCACAATGACTATTTTAGCCCATAGATAGCCTTCCTCAATTTACACACTTTTCCTACCTCCCCCTGAGTAGAATACCTAGGAGGCTGTTCCATATACACCTCCTCAAGAGCACCATGGAAGAAGTAGAAAAGTTTTGATATAAAATCTGTAAAAAAAAGAAGAGAATAAAAGGTTTCCACTAGAAAGAAAGAGAAGAGAGATAGAAGAGAATGGAGAAGCCAAAAAACTTATCTAGCCACCACTTTCATTAGATTATATACTCATAAATAAAGAGTGTACAAGTACAAGAATGCCCTTAGTAAGTCGGCTAGTTGTAAGAAGCTGAAAAGTCACACTTAACTTAAACATAAACTAATGGGCCTAAGGCCCAACAACTACCTAACTAAGTTATGTAAATAAAAACAAATCGGCCCACAACTCAACACTCCCCCTCAAGTTGGGAATAAGTGTTACACATTCCCAACTTGCGTAGATCATGCTCTAGCTTGTTTCTTGCAACACCTTTTGTAAGAACATCAACAACCTGCAAGTCAGATGCAACATATGGCAAGAAAACTTCTCCAGAGGTCACCCTTTCCCTTATAAAATGTTTGTTCACTTCAATGTTCTTCGTCCTATCATGATGAACTGGGTTGTGGGCAATGTTAATTGCTGCTTGATTGTCACAGTATAGCATCACAAGTTCTTCTACCTCAACCCTAATCTCCCTTAACAAGGAATGAATGCAGAGGAGCTCTGAAACACCATGTGCCATGGCTCTGCATTTAACTTCTACATTTAACCTTGCCACAACTATTTGTTTCTTACTCTTCCATGAAACTAGATTACCTCCAACAAGAGTGCAAACTCCTGATATAGATCTCTTGTCATCTAGACATCATGCCCAATCAGCATCTGTGTAAGCCTCTAACTTCAACTGTCCATGATTAGCAAACAATATGCCCCTACTTAGGTGTCCCTTCAAATAGGAAAGTATCCTGTCAATAGCCTTCCAATATTGAACTCGTGGGGCATGCATATATTGACTCACCACACTAACTGCATAAGAGATTTTGGTCATGTCATACATAAGTATAGCAACCGCCACACTAATCTATAATACCTCCCAACATCCTTCACTAGTTCACCTTTTGAAGCATTTATCCCGTGCTTCTAATCAATAGGTGTATCAGCTGCCTTCGCCCCAAGTTTCACTCTCCTATAGCAGATCCAAAACATACTTTCTCTGTAAGAAGAAGATCCCATGCTTGGACCTTGCCACCTCAATGCCCAGAAACAACTGCTTTGATGGATTATTCCATGCTCCAATAGTTATAATGCTGGAATAAAGCATTAAGGGTCCGACTGAGAAGAAAGAGGTGATATGTGAATACTGCAAGAAACCGAGGCATACCGAGGATACTTGTTGGAAGCTCCATCTAGATTTTCTACCGGACAAGTTTAAGAATAATAGTAATTTTAAGACTAGTCAAATAGGAAAGCCTAAGTTTGCTAATGTTGCCACAGTGCCCGAATGAGGGAACAGGGAGAGTGAAGAAAAGTCAACCATGGAACAATTGGCAGCAATGAAGGCAGAATTTAATAAGTAATGCTAGGTTGTTAAATCACTTGAAAGCCACTGACTCTACATCCCACTCTTTAGGTAACACATCATCATCATCCGCATTTGCTCACTCAAGTATTCGTGCTTCTATAAACAATGCTTTTGCTTCAGGTAATCATAAAATCCCTTGGATCATTGATTCCGGTGCATCAGACCATATGATCAGCTTGTCTAACCTTTTTTGTTCGTATCATCTCCTCTCTGGTAAAGAGAAAATATCTATTGCTGATGGGTCTCTTGCTCCCATCTCTGGCAAGAGGGATATCAAGACCTTTGACACCCGTGTTTTATCCTTTGTCCTTCATGTCCCCAAACTTAATACCAATAATTTATCTACTAACAGTTTAACTAAATCCACGAACTATAGCATAACCTTCTTTCCTACCCATTGTGTTTTTCAGGACCTAAAATCTCAAAGGAAGATTAGGAGTGGCCATCAGGCGAATGGACTATACTTGTTGGACAAACCTGCTAGGAGTCTTCAACCACCTCATGGAGTAGCCTTGGAGTCCGCTTTGTCAGAGTCTATTGATAGAGTCACGTTATGTCATTTCCGGTTTGGTCATTTGCCTTTTTCTGCTTTGAGTAATTTGTTTCCCAATATGTTTGAGTGTCTTTATCGAGTCTTCATTGTGAGTCTTGCGAACTTGCAAATCATTGTAGACAGTCTTATTCAGTAAACAATAAAAGATCCATTTCTCCCAGTGTTTTAAAAGCGCAAGGCGCAGGGCTCAATTTGCGCCTGAGGCGCAAGGCGCAAGGCAAGGCACAAAATTATAAAAAAAAATGCTAAAAACTCAAAAAAAAAGTCAAAAAATTCAAAAAAAATAACAAAATACTAAACATAATATTAATAAAAAATATAAACTTAAATTTTAAAATAATGTTTTAAAAAACCTATTATCTAAAATTAAAATACATAAACATAAGATGTAATTATGTAAAGCATACTCAAATGAGAATTTAAAAATAAAACCGAACATATAAAACATTTTCAAGCATTTAAAACCTCTAATCTCTTTTTTTCATTCAATTGCATTACTTCATGTAGCTAATGTAATGTAAAACATATTAAAATCCTGATTCTACAAGCTTAAACAAGTCCACGTTAGGTCATAAATTCTTAGTTTTCACACAAAAAATAATGATTTTATAGTTTTACTTGCTTTTTAAGAAGACATTTATAGTTTTACTAGGCGTCGCCTTGGCACCTGGGCGCCCCATGGTCACCTAGCCTCGCCTAGTCGCCTTGACAACTATGGATAATGCCAAGGAATATTTTGAGAAGAACCTCTTATCCTACTTTGAGACTTTTGGGGTTATTCATCAGAGTACTTGTTCTTACACTCCACAACAAAATGGAGTGGCAAAAAGGAAGAAATCCCATGTGGTCAAGGTTGCTAGATCCCTCCTTTTTGCATCTCATGTTCCTATTAAATTTGGGGGAGATGTTGTTCTTACTGCTACCTTTTTGATTAATAGTATGTCTTCCCAGGTTCTGGATTTCAAAACCCCATTTAGCCTTCTCTTTCTGAATGAAAATCTCTTCTCTCTTCCTCTCCGAGTTTTTGGATGCACCTGCTATGTACATGTTCATAGCCATCAAAGACACAAATTTGAACCTAAGGCGCGTAAGTGTATTTTTCTAGCATATGCCTCCACAAAGAAGGGATATTGTTATTTTGATCTGGTTAGTGGCACCCGCTTTGTCTCTCAGAATGTCACATTTGCTGAGTTTATTCCTTTCTTTAGTATTTCTCCTAAGAGAGCAATCTGAGGAGCCCTTTGCTATGTCTCCAGTTGTTCCTTTTCTAGTTCCTTTTGAGTCCTCTGTTGAGTTATCCTTTCCCCCCACTGTCTACCTCAAGTGTTCTTGCTTCCCCTCCTCTACCTCATCCTCTTATAATTCCCTCACATCCTATCCTCCAAAGTGTTCTTCCAAAAGATGATGATTTTTTCTCTCAGCCACCCCATTTTGTTGTGGGGTGTAGGTACATGAAGTATGAGGGATAATGCCATGTTGGTCCAAATATTCTTGAAATGATGTAGAAAAATATTCATGGCCATTATCAGAACAAAAAATTTTAATGTGGACACTAAATTGGTTGCAAATTTCAGCATAAAATTTTTGGAAAATGAAAAACAATTCACTCATTTCTTTCATTAATTAAAGCCACGTCATCCTTGAATAATCATCAACAAAAATAACAAAGTATTTATACCCATTGTATGACATTACTTTATAAGGACCCCAAACATCTGAATGAATTAAAGAAAAAGGACTCGACATACGTTTATCAACCCTAGGACTAAAGGGAACATGATGATGTTTCCCCAACTGACACGACTCACAATCTAAAACAGAAAGATGACTCAACGAAAAACCAGAAACTTCAGAACTTTCAGCGAAGGATGAGCAAATCGATAGTGCCACTAGAGAGGAGAAAGAGATGATTGGAGAACTGTTGACGTACTTCCACCACTGTCAAGATAATACAATCCACCAGCTTCATGCCTTCCACCAATCTTCATCCCCGTCTTGAGATCCTGAAAAACACACGAAGGGTAAAAAATAATAGAGCAATTAAGAGACTTTGTCAACTTACTAACTGACATAAGGTTAAATGGAAATTTAGGAACATACAAAACTGAGGATAAGGGTAAAGGGTCCATGTTAACATTACCAACACCACAAATGGAGGATGTGGAACCAATTGCAAGGGTAATAGATTGTAATGTTGGGCAATGAGAGAGGGAAGAAAACACACCCGGAGTTCCAGTCATGTGATCAGAAGCTCCAGAGTCAATAATCCAGGGATTGGGCATGGATGCCAGACAAACCATACCTGAGTGTGCAAGAGTGGTTGTGTTTTGTTGAGATGTGGCGTAGACAAACCTCTCATACTCATCACGGGGGACACTCATCATCTCTTTCCCGGGAACATCTGTGGATGTAGGGAGCATCTAATCAACTGAATGACTCTCTTGTCTGAATCTACTATCACTGGTCATGGCATGATTGGCCCAAGTTGAAGGTGGACCATGCAAATCATAGCAATAATTAATGGTATGTCCATCCATACCACAGTGTGTACATATCCTTGGACCTAAACTATGTCCTCTACCGCGGACACCCCCTAAATCTCGACCTCCAGTACGACCACCACCATGGTTATACATAGGTCCACCACCACCACTACGGCCATATATCGGTCCACTGCTACCACTACGACCAGATTGATCTCCCCGAGCTCCACCTCTAACACCACGGCCCCTTGATACTACAAAGGCTGATCTATTAGAAACACTAGAGTTCTCAGTAGATCCAATAGAAATCCTCCTAAGTCGAGCAAACACCTCCTCTAAGGAAGGGAGAATTGATCCTCCTAGTATTTGAGCCTGCACTAGTTCATATTCAGACTTCAGCCCCACCAAAAATCGGGTCACATCTAGTTGCTCTCTCTGCTATTGCTGAATTTTAACATTAGAGATGAGGGGGTGATACACATTCAACTCATTACAAATGTTTCTCATACTAGCATACTCCTCAAGACTCTGATTACCCTGTTGCAAATTAAAGTATTCCTGATACAGCTGATATACCCTAGTTGTGTTGTCTTGACCCAAATACAACTTCTTAGCATAGTCTCACACTTCCTTGGTAGTATCAAGAAACATGAAATTCATACTAATCTTGGGTTCCATACTATTCCATAACCATGTGATAATCTGTTCATCTTCTTGTTCCTAGTCATCATACTCATGAGAGTCAGTAGAGGGTTTTTCCACCTTATGTGTTTCACTTTCTTCTTTGCCTTAAGAAAGACTTCTACAGGTTTTGCCCAAGGTACATAATTTTCTCCATTCAGTTTAATAGAGTTCATCTGAACATCTAGGTAGTCAGTAGAGACCACCACACTAGTTTTACTGTCAATGTTGTCTCCCATTGTTGAATTCTATTATTACTGAATTCTGCACATTGCACACTGAACCACACTGCAGCACTTATTATTGCTGAAAACTGCACTCTCTACACCACAACCCTATCACATGACTACCTGAAAACTCACCACACTGTTTGAGGATCACTCCCCCTTCGAATCACACTGAAATTTGCATAAACCCAAACACAGTACAACTTGAATTCCCACCATACGATCTGAAACAAACTTATCATTTGATTCACAATAAAAAACTGCATAGAAACCTCTTACTTAATCACCAGAAAATCAGACTACACTCGACACCCACTGCATCACACGAATCAGCCCTCTTCTCTTCATCGAAGAGGGGAGGGCTTCCTACAAACCACATCAACCAACCACGAACTGCACAACTGGAGGCATAGAAACCTCCAAGGGAAGAGAGCAATCACTCCTTTTCAGCCCTTTCCCTTATCTCCAACTGATGGCAAAGAAAACAAGAAAAAACCCTAGACTAGGAGTGCAAGGAACAGAATTCTGGGCAGTTTTGATTTGCTCAGTTAAGCTCTGATACCATATTAGGAGAAGAAGAAGAAGAAGAAGAAGAGAAGAGAATAAAAGGGGAGAAAGGTCTGGTTAGAACAAGAGAGAAAAATCAGTCTCTCCCATTCGTCCAGATCTGTTTTATATTTCTATTAATCTGGAAATGACACCTTTGCCCCTACTCAAGTGAGGGACATAAGTACTAACATAACTTTACACATCAGCAACTTAAACATAAGCATAAAGACAAAATTACCCCCACACAGTCGACATTAACGAAAGATAATTTTTCTTCTAAGAAACAAGTCTTTTTTCAAATCTTTCCACCACCAAATTCCAAAAACTTCCTTTCTTGGGGTTATCTCCTAGGGGTAGGCCTAAGTAATTCGGATACCAATTCAAAACTACACATCCTAAGATACCTACACACTTCCTAATCTCACTCCCCTCCATGTTCACTCCCACTATACAACTTTTCTCAAAACTCACCTTAAGGTTGGATATTTGCTCAAAGAGTTGTATAGCCAATTTCAAGTTCCAAATCCAATTCAAGTTCCCTCCTTCATAGAATAAGATTGTATCATTTGCAAATTGCAAGAGGGTAAGTGGTACCTCCTCCCTTTCTATTCTTCACCCTCTTAACAAATTCCTCGAATTTGCTCTATAAATCAATTACCTTAAAACATCTACAATCAAGGTAAGTGGGTCTCCTTGTCTTATTCCTCTCAAGGCAGGGAGAAAATCCACAACTATTCCATTTACCAGCAGTAGTGAGAAGTCCTAATACATCCCATGAACCATTTGCATCATCTATCCCCAAACCCAAAGTTGACCCAATACTTCAGCAGAAAGGACCAATCATGAATATGTTTGATTTTCTATACTTTAACATGAACTTTATAATGTAAATAGCATTTCATGTTCTTAAAATATCAAGCATATGTCATCCTTAAATTAGAAGATTTTTAGAAATTTTTTTATTGCAAGATAGATCAATCTATGAACAATCCATTCCTCCTCTTATTTTCTATTTCTCTCAACTTCACTCTTGGAGTTCAACATAGCATAGATCAACACTCTAAATACTGCCGACCCCTACCTCCAATGGATGATTTGGAAGATAGGGACCATTCTAAGAAATACTCCCATCTCTTTTTTTATCAATAACAAAAAAAACCATTCATTAATTAATAAAAAACACACATATTTACATTCAATGTTTAGAGAGCATAGAAGGAATTATATCTCCTGCCATACATTACAACTATGCCCAAAACATTTGGTCCCGATCCACCCCTTGTTTTGCTAAAGCATTTGTCAAATTGTTCAGTAATCTTTGCACCCATTGAATTTGTACTCACATATCTGTTGTTAGCCAGAGGATGGGCCTTGGTAAAACAGCTGGGTTACTCCATTGTGACCTAGGTGACAAGGGTTTAAATCTCTGAATGTACAGGGGTAAGGCTGTGTACATCTGTCCCTCCCAGAGCCCCCATTGGTGAGAGACCCGTGCACAAAGCTGCCTTTTTTTATCCCTTATTAGCCGCCTAAGTTTCTTAATTTCATTTATTTATGTCCATAATGTTGTATCATTAGTTAGTAGGCAATTAATTTCCACCTTGGAGTATCCTTCTTTAATTTGATTACCCAATTACAATTCATTTGTCCTTTGTACACCTTGCATTACTGTGAATAATTCCTCTAGTAGAGAGTATCATATTCCAATTGGGCATGAGAATAAAGCAATTATGTGACCTCTTCATTCAAAAAGACCCCTCCAATTCCTAAGGGTCCTGGGTTTCCCATACTACTGCCTCCAATTCCTATAAACCATTCCCTAATTGATCAAGTAATCCTTTCTCTCCTCGCACAGTTCCCAAAGATAATCTCTCATTGCTTTTTCAATTTTTCTAATCATATATTGTGGGATTTTGAAGACTAACATATAGTAAACAGGGAGCTTAGCCAACAAAGGTGTTATCAAAGATAATCTACCACCTAAAGAGATAGTCCCTTTTCCAAACAACCAATCTTTTGGATCCTAGGGGATTCCAAAAACTACTCTCCATAGGGCTGGATCCTAGGGGGTTCCAAAAACTACTCTCCATAGGGTTGGATCCTAGGGGTAGGCCTAGATAGTTCAAGGGCCAAGAAGTGAAACCACAGTCTGTCATTCTGCAGCCATTTCAGTCTTCTTTCCTTGTCCCTCCCTACCTTCCAACCCTTGACCAATTGCAGCCTGTCTGCTTTAGAAATTAATCTACTCAACACATCAGCTAGGAATTACTCCCATCTTGTCAAGAGATTTAATCAATAATTTGTTCCCTTTTTTTCTATGATACCAATTAGGGTGGTTATGTTAAGAGATTTAGACAAGCATTTGTTATATTATATAAGGTAGTTAGGGATGTGAGAAGGAACTCCAAATTCTCGACCCATTCTCCAAGTCTTCTCTTCTTCCTCTTCTTTTTCCTTCTTATTCTTCTTATATATCTTCATTCTTCTTGTTAAATATTAGTGGTTCTTCATGGTATGAGAGCAGACTATTATTGGTATTCAAGGGTTCATCCAACTGCTGATGTTATCACCAATGGAAACTGACATCAGCAGCCATACAACCTGGCAGACTTTGGAGAGAGATGAGCCAAATTTTTTGATAGATAATGATTTTAGATGTTTTCAGTAGCGGTCTAAAAGCTATTTGATGAACATTTGAAGTTTTTGTGTATTTTTCAAGTGAAAATATAAAAAAAAATAGCATATTAAATTTTCTGATTTGATTGATCTGATCTACTTTTTTGGTGGAATTGGTAGGTAGTTTTTTGTCCATCTGACATTTTGGGAGAGACCTGACATGGTCACATGTCATTTGAGAACACGTGGACTGTACAGTGGTATGTTTCCAGCTTGCTTAAGCCCATTTCAGCTACCAAGAAGCTGCTGTTTGGTGAGGACCATTTGTTTTTGATTAGGGCCCAAAGTTCCAATAGGCTAATTACTACTGCCCACCATAGCACCACTTCCCCTCTCTCTTTTACAATTTCACCCTTGGAAACCAGTCCACAATATAGTGGTTTCTTCCTGCATCCTGTCTCTCCAGTGTATCAACAACACAATCGGCTGATCAAGGTGTCAGTCTGTATTTGATTCCTAACTGCTTTCCCATATTTTGAATGCCCTGGACTTCATGTCGATAGTGCCTCAATCCCCTACTATCATTTAATAGCCAACCTACAATAACATGGCATCACCTTCCACCATTAAATTTCTGAAATTTAAAGTTATAATCAGCATCAATCGCTGAAATTTCTGAAATTCTGCTCTGATATAGGGGTGGATTCGAGCCGAGCCAAGCCGAGCCAAATAGTACGAGGCTCAAACATGGCTTGAGACTGTTCTACAAGGCTCGAGTTCGAGCTCGATTTTGAGAAAAAATGTTTTATAAAATAAAAAAATTATATATAAAAATATTTTTTATTTGATATTTAAAAATATTTTTTATTTTATTTTATATATATAACCGGCTCACAAGCCTCTTGAGCCGAGCTCTATTAGGCTCGAGCTCGGCTCATTTCTTAATCGAGCCTGTGAACTGGGCTCGATCTCGGCTCGAAGCTCGGTTGAAACCGAGCCGAGCCAAGCTTTTCACGAGCCGATCTCGAGTGACTCGTGAAGAGCTCGACTCATGGCCACCCCTACTCTTATAGAGTCTCCATGTTAAAAAGGGCCAGAGAATAATGTTAAATGTTTCCTTCATGGTTTCTGGAGTCCCCTTTAATTCCAAGTCCCCAGTATTACCAATACTTCACCCATCAAAGTTCAGATTGAACGTATTATTAAGGGGTGGAAACCACAGCCTAAGACTGGGTCCTCCACCCAAGGAAGATCTTTCAATAATCTGCCATTTTGTTATCACATCATCTGTGATGAAAGCAAAAAAGTCAACGAAGGTCTTTACCCAGTGGGCCACTTTTACAGTGATACTTTCTATTATCACTTCATTCCTTAGCATCTTCTCATTAAAAATTCTGGCATTCCTTTCTCCCTCTCCACTGGTATTCCTTTTTTCATGTATTTCCTTGTTTAACCTCCCAAGTCCTAACCGCGTAAAGTGTTAGGAGGTTTCCTAAAAAAAAAATAAAAAAAGAAAGCAAACTAACAAAAAACTCCCAAAAGACGGGAGGAAATAACCATCCCAAAAATTTTGGACTCAAGGCCATGGGCTACTACTACCAGGAAGGTTGGGAGGTTTTGTAAACCCATTACTTGAGAATAACCATTTTCTATAGTCATTAAAAAATAATAGTGATAAGTTAATAGGGAGAAAAAGAATGGTAGAACTAGATAAGGTAAGATAAACCTTGCAGTACTAATTAAGTCAATAAGAACAGTAAAAACCTAAGACTAATGCTCCTTTTAAGTTCACTAGACACAAATAGTAGACACATTGTTTTATTGGATTAGAATTTGAAATGAATATTGGAGTTAATGCTTTAAAAACAACTGATTGATATTTGATAGTTTGCAGATCAATGGCCATCAGATTCAAACAACAAAAACCTTGACACAATCTATCATGTTAATATAATGATATAAAATAACAAAGATACAAAGAAAATAAAAAACAAAACATAAGACACATTAAAATTGACTTATACAATGGTTTTAACCATCTCAAACAATTCTTAATAAAGTAAAAGATCAAATAGTTGGTATGGTTGAAAATATTCTTCACCAAGCTAACAATTTATTTTAAACTTTCTTACATGGTTCAAACATGCAATCCAGTCCAGCATATGTGACAGCCATGATAGAACAATCTGGCTTAATTTAATTTACTTCTTCCATTGGACTTGCATAAGTTAACAAGTTGGAATGAACATAAAATTTTGATATCAGAAACCTACAGGGTAAAAAATACCAAATGCAATGTTTACCTCAGGGAAGTCATCATCAGACAGCAAGGAAATATTAATCTCTTTCCTCACATCAGTAACTTGCAGCAGAACATCTTCATTGGGATCACCTGTTCCCAATGGCTTTTTTACACCTGGTAAGATATCATATAACACAACACACAATCATAAGTTTAAAAAACCAAAGATAAGAGTGTAGATATACCCCAAATTTTATCAGCATTACAAATATACCCCTGTAACCTCCAAAAACCCAAATACAATATATCTCTCTACACACATGAAAGTTCAGGCCCTTAAATGTCACTACCCCCAAAGTACAGGGTACCTATCTATAACTGTCCCTTTTGTTGAAGAGTAGATATTCAATAGAATGGTTGTGCAACTATAATCTCCCCCCAAAATTTCTCTCCAACATTAAAACCATCATACTCTTCTCATTCTATCCCTTTCTCTTCTGTTCTGCACTATATACACCAAACACTGATCAAAGGGAGGCAGTTAATCCATTTTAACTACTTAATATTTAATGATATTGTCTTTGAAATATATAATTTAATAGATTCGAAATGCTATCTTATATTATATATGGTGATTTCCATGTTTTGATATGAAATCCATAGTTATTACTTATTAGTTAAGGCAATTGCTTTTTTCAGTATGTATGCATGACGAGTGATATATAAAACTACGAAATTTACTTAGAACTTAGGTTTTTTCTTTGTCAAATTCCATCATTTAGTTGACACTTAGGCACCTATTTAACTAGTCACTTCATTGCCATCTAGAAGGGTACCTTTTATATAGGCACTTTACAGTCACTAGACATGAAGTATTTTAAGAACTGTGTCAACTTTGTTACTCTGATTTAACGTAGTTTCAACCAGACAATTCACAATGGTTCAACTAAATAGAAGAAAAAATAAAGGAAAAAATCAAATAAAATTCAACAAGAACATAATAATCATTATAGAATTACCTACAACTTGATGCAGCTGGTGAGAATTTCTCTGTAAATAGTTATGTGGATCAGTTTTGACCCTCACAAAGCTTCCTGTCACTTTATCTGCAAAAGTCTCAGGGGTGCTCAATAGTTCCATAATTAAACTCCTTTTCAAGTAAACCAGTTTAATGTTTTTAGAAACTATGGAGGCAAAACAGCTCTTTGGGTTTTCTACAACCTTTCCCGTTCGGCAAGATTTTCCATCTGAGATCAATTTTCTCCTCCTTTGACATGACCTTGAGACATCTTCCTCCTCGTCATCCAAACTGTATCTGAACTCATCCTCCTCTGATTCTTCCTTGTTCTCGGAAAGATGCCCTTCTAGTAGCTCATAGATTTTATTTCGGCTCACACTCTTTTTCCTAAAAATAGACTTAAGTGCAGAATCACAAAGGACCTTCTTCTTTTTTTCTGGATGACCAAGATTTTTATCTCGGATATAGTCTCTTATTATATCACTCACTTCAAACTGGGAGAGTTTTTTGCTTGTATCCTTCCCAATGGATGCAAGAAATTCTATTAGATCTTTTGATCCCCATCCAATGAACTCTTTTTTCTTTGATCTGAACTTTTTCATCTTCTTCATTGAAAAGAACAACTGTCCCCTGGAATTATCAACTTCCTCCATTCTTTCAACCAGATCAGAGATTAATAGTTGATCTGCTTCTTCACACTTAGTCAATTCATCAGAATCTGATCCACTCCTGTATTTCTCACCTTTCTTTAACCGTGAGTCTGCAAAATGGAGGTTTTCCAATGTTAAACCTTCTTTTTCCTTTACTATCTGCCAATATTCCATAAATAGAAACTCGTACGTTCCCGTGTCTTTGAAATCAACCTTGCCCTGCAAAATAAGGAAGCTGAAGTCAATAATTGGATAAAAATAAATTAGGCATTCTAACAGCATGAATTCAATAGAAAAGAAAGAAGATAAACTCTGCTATTTCTGGGGCTACAATATCCAACATCATTGTACATATGTTTTATCTATGGTCCAGTAAATGTAGTGAATTTTCTTGTCATACGTGGACAGGATGCACCTATATTTTTTATTGGGTTATTTGTATATTTATTATTGGGCCTCTGTGTCATTGGTCTTTGTGCCAAGTCCTTATTTTTTATTGTTGCCGCTGATGGTTTAAAATGTCCATATATTTCATAGTATAATTTCCATGACATATTTCCTTGTTCTTTTCTTTTAGTGATGAGTGACATATTTCCTTGTTCTTTTCTTTTTGTGATGAGTGACATATTTGCATTTCCATAGGTACCAACACGAGAACATTCTGGAAACACATATTTCCCAATTAAAACTACCAGTGCTATGTGGAGTACAAGAGGTGGTACTATAACAACATAGAATTTCATTTCTGCTATATTCATTTTCTGGGCATGTTGTTTCTTGACTGGCCAGCACTCCACTTCATACGACAAAGCTGGCCTTACAACTGTTTTATACAACTTCCCTTTTAATCTATGTGGTACTTGCCTATCACATAAAAGTCCAGATGCACCCCTTCATTTTGCCCATCCTGCTCTAATTCATTGGGTGACATCCTCCTCAATCTCTCCCTTGTTAGGAATTATTGAACCAAGGAGTTGGAAAGGGACACTCCTTAGCTAATTCTGGTAGGTATCAAGATTGGATAAGTACATTGTTTTTTGCATTGGAAGGTGTACAAGGGGAAAATTTGTTTTGGAGACCATAGACCAGTGACAAAGTTTTTATTCCTTTGCCCTTGCCAGTCTATGACGGTTAGTCCCTAGCATTGTGTTGTTAGCCTAGCTTTCACGTTAAAGTAAGGGATTTTTTTAATCTTATATTCTTAATGAGTGCTCATATTTCAATTTTGGATATGGGACCGAACAAACAGAATGATGAAACAGGATTAATGATTTCATGTAGCCAACCCCATATAGTTGGGAAAAGACTTATATAATATATTCTTCATGGAACCCCATTTGATCTTAAGCTCATAAGTAAAGATGATGCACACCACGTACCTTGACTCTTTTTCATGGAATTGGAATTCGGTCCTTTCTTATGCCAACATTAATGCAATTCTTTATGTTGACTTGTCGTTTTTTTATCAATGACTTGTCCTTTTTTTATTTGTAACTAATACAAATTTTATTGGTTGTAAGTAAATGAATGAAAGAAATTGCATACAAAGTAGTGTGCCAAGTATTCCAAAGATTGCCTAGCCTATGCTAGCCCCTAAAGGGATGAGAGATTCATCATATGGATGGCCGAACCCTGCAAGAAGGTTGGGCGAAATTTCAAAAATTTCCCTCTCCCACGTGGGAATCACATTCCCTATTTTAAAAAACTTCATTTTCAATGATCAATCTTGAACCTAAACCAGACCAGATCTGAAACTAAAAGGGAGTGGAGGGTTATACCTAATACGAAGTAATAGTAACCTCCAATGAAGGTCTTCACGCCCAAGGATGAATCCAAAGACTACTTCCACCGAAGATGACACGGTGCAGGATGAAGCAGAATCAGCAGGATAGCTCTTCAGCAAAAACCTAATTCTTCAGCAAGAATCTGATGGAGGGCGAGTGAGCACGACTTCAGATCACCTTTTATGCCAAAAGGTGATATCAAGAACCCTTTCTTGATCGCTCCCAGAGTGGAGATCGAACTAGTATGGCGGCAGGAACAGGAGAGAGAGCAAAAAACAGGAGTAGTCGAACTGCAGGTTCTCTCTTTGTAACCTTTGAACTGAATTGTGTGTTGGAGGTTCTCCATGCTCCTCTATTTATAGCCTTTAAAGAGAGCATCTCCTAATCCCATTAGGAGTTTCCTAATCCAAATCTTGTATTTGGATCTGGACTCTCTTTAAAGAGATAAGGATAATCCCTTATCTTATCTGCAAATAAAGATCAGCCCTCCTAATCTAATTACGAGTTTCTTGATCCAAATCTTTATTTGGATCTGGACTCTCTGAGTGGATAGAGACAACCCCTTATCTTATCTGTTAATTTAAATCCCAAAACCGCCCCTCTTTAATTAATCTCATTAAGCCAGTTCGAATTGAGCTTTAGGCCCATTAAGTCTATGTGCTCACTTAACCTCCAAACTACTGCCCAGTTGGATATCCTTGTATTGTGTGGGACCCAAGCATCGATCTACACATCAACCACATAGGTTCAGTCCAACCTCTATTACAAGGCCTGGCCAAATTCACTATAGAGGACAGTGAACCCCTCTCATTAAGCCAATTCGAATTGGGCTTTAGGCCCATTAAGTCTATGTGCTCACTTAACCTCCAAACTGCTGCCCAGTTGGATATCCTTGTATTGCGTGGAACCCAAACATTGATCTACACATCAACCACATGGGTTCAGCCCAACTTCTCTTACAATGCCTAGCCGAATTCACTGTAGGAGACAGTGAACCCCTGAGCCCATCACCATGGGCTCTTAATGGGCCCAACATTTACACTAAATGGTCCCTGGGTCAAGCACTGCTCGACAAGAGAGGACCTCTCCCTCATCTGCAAGGTACAATGTTGTACTCTCTACTCACATGGATCCCAGGAATTAAAACATTTTACAAACATTTTGAAACCATAATATATATATATATATATATATATATATGTATATCTCTATATAAACATATTTTGCAAAACAAATTTCAACGGTTGAAATCGATTGCCGGCAGTTTTGGTTTCCATCAGAGAGAGTGCATCCCCGATCATTCACTTTGTCCGACAAAGGGGTTGATCCTGTCACTATGATCATCCACTCGGATGAATTCTCGGACTGTCCCAACATACCCAGGTTTTGACCCCCTCTAAGGATCTCACTGATTGGCATATCAAAAACAGTCCAATTTGACACCTAGTGTAGTATCATAATCGAGTCTAAGGGTCAGGTGTGACGTTTCAGTTTTGCCCATCTATCTCCAAGGTCCAGGGCAATACTGGAATTTTGGTCCGGTTCAAGGTTTCAAGAAAACCCACACTACATGTACATCACGTCTCACCCTGGCAGTTGAGACAGGCCACCCCAACCAACTTGGCAGCACATGAGTGTCAGCCTTGGCAAGATAAATCTCCCTAGATCTATCCAACGACTGTGAAGATTCTAAACTAACACGAGTCTCATATGTGTCCAGTTTAAGGGTATTACACAGAAACACAACATGATAACATGAATCAAATATGTACTTTATTCATTTACATTAAATGTCATAATGTACATCATTCTGATTGGAGCTAAGGGCATATACTGTCTAACAACCCCCACCCCTATACAACACTTCTACACCCCCCCACCTTGGTTAATAGCACATCAATACAATTGTTTCCTAGTTGCACCCTGTTTTGCCAATCCAACCAAAGAGTTGGCTCAACATCTTCACATATAAGTAAAGAAGACTACATGTTGGAGTTACAACACATACACACAATGTTGAAATTGTAGATCAACATCTTAGCATTACAGTATCAAGGGTTGTGAAAGTCTGCATCAAAGCCAGATAAAAAAAAAATTAAATGTGAAGAAAATTACCCATAAAACACTATTAAACAATCGGATATTACAAAAATACAAATGGAAAAAGCTGAAACATAGAGCTGTTATTATGTGTTTTCTGGCATGACATCACAATGATTTCTATCATTCACTCAAACGTTCTAATGATATTATTATGAACCTTTCAAAGCTCTCTAGTAAATGCAATACAGGAATGCGATTTTGAAACCAAAGAATACCCACGGTAGCTCAAGAAAACTATGCAATGAAGATAAAGTAGTTTTCTTTTCCACTTATTTTTTTATTTTTCATTTATTTCCTTTCTTATAGCTCTATAAGAAAAGCATTCATACCCCATCAGAGTCAACATCCACATTTTCTTCAATGAGTAGTGTAAGCTTTAAGCAGTGATTGCAGAAGCCTTTCTTCCCTCTAATTTGCACAAACTCAGATTCTTTTATGCACCGCTGGCAAACAGCATTTGTACAGCACAAGCAATGAAACTTCGGGCTTTTGTTGCAAATGAAGCAAGAATGCCAACCTATCAAATATAAAGACTGAAATCATTTACACGTTATATTTAAATACTCTATTTAATTCTGAAGAGGATTAACATGCAATATTGAAATAAATGGCCAATTCCATAACCATTGGGAGGGAACAGTTCTCAGTTCTCATATCTATACTAACTAGAACCAAGGTTCAAAATATTGGTAGCGTGTATTGTATGGTTACGTAATCAGGATACACTTTGGATATGCATGGATATGGTGGAAATATATGTATATACTTGGATACAATATGGGAACTCCGATAAATCCCACAAATACATTGATAACACTAAATAAATATGAGCTGCTAGAGACAGATTGAGAGAGAGAAGAGAAAGAGGGAATCATTTGTATGGATGTATCTAGAATGAGTGACATCATCCAGAAAAAGAATATTTATATTAATAAACTGAAAGGATCATTCTATCCTCAAATAAAAGAATATGTACAAGTATAATACAATCAATATAGTGTACAAGGAGTATGATACAATGGTACTCCCAAGAAACAAATAAAGCAAATAATAGCAATATTATCCCTTATCTCCAATATATTCCTTACACTCCCCCTCAAACTGATGTCGAGGAACAAGAATCAGTTTATCCATGAGAAAAGTATGTCTGGCACTGGTCATAACTTTAGTGAATATGTCCTCCATTGAAGTCATCAGAGACATGAGAAGTGTTGAATGAACTTTGGAATGTGAAGAAAACTTGAAAATTATGGAATCTAAGGTGTTAGGTGGATTCCGAGCTGATGTTTGGTCAAATAAAGGGTTAAGAAGATTTATATAGGGCATCCAAATATGAAATCAATGAAACATGCCTTGTTAGAAAAGGACAGAAACTATCAAAACACAAAAAAGTTAACTAAAAATTTGAACAAAACATAGCTTGATCAATTCAAATTTTCAATGAACTTCTTCAATGAAGATTTGTGAGCTTTTGATGGTTGTAAACATTGCTTGGAATATTAGAAAGAAAATAGAGAATGAAAACTCAACCAACTATACTTTTTTTTATAGGTAAAAGTTCATTAAAATTTCATTAGTAGCAAAAGATAAATGTCTGTTACAAGCATCCCAAGGGGGGGCGGAGGTGCAGCCTCACTCTTTAAAAGACAAACAGCACAAAAATTACAAATGGGCCCAATACAACTGATCCCTAGTTACTCCATGCTTAGCTACATAGTCATCAAGCGCATTAGCCTCCCTTCGAACCCATTGTATAGTCAAATTCATATGTTCTATTAACCATTTGAATTTCTTCATTTCATTTCTATAACACCATATCATTGAGTCTAGATCTCTAAGACAGCCCACCACTAACATGGAATCCCTTTCTATCTCCAAATTCTACAAACCTATCTCTCTTGCAATTTGTACACCTTGTAGGACTACATACAGTTCGGCACTTAAGGAGTCTCCATTCCCCATCGGTCCTGAATAGAGTGCTCTTAAATTCCCACCGTCTTATGGCCCCTCAATTTCCAAAAAGGCATGGGTTGCATTGACTGCTCCCATCAAAATTTAGTTTCATAAAGCCTTCAATCAAAGGTGTCAAAACCAACCGTGTTTTGTCTTCTGCACAAAACTAGAAGCCACTGAAAACCAATTCCTCCAAATATTATCAAAGGAGAAATGTTTGAACAATTCCTTAATTTGTAGCTAGTGTATAATTCTGGTCACTACACAATCCATAATTTGTTGTTTGCTTCTCTCCTTCTCTTGGAAGATTCTAGCATTTCTTTTTCTTTCCCATAATGTCCAAACTACTCCAGATCTAGTGCACCTCCACATTATTCTTCCCTTCTCTTTGACCAAGCAAAGGTAGATGGATCAAAATATCAAATAGCATCTTAATCTCCATTGGCATATTCCAAATGTGCCCAAACAAAGAGAAAAACCACTCCCAAATTTCACCATCTAATTTACAAGGAGTACACCAATTCGAGAATATACACGGAAAAGGCCTCCTCTTTTGCACGTAATCCAAAGTGTTCATTTTCCCATATACCACTTCCCAGCAAAAAGCCTTAATTTTAGGGGGAATCAGCTAAAACAAACTTCCTTACAAGGAAATGGCGAAGAAGAAGGGAACTGGCAAAGAACTTTAAAAAAAAAAAAAAGTGACAAGAAAAGAAGCCTTTTAGGATTTGGACACCAAACTCCCCTATTTGGTTTAGAAGGCTCTAGGCAGACTTTATCAAGAATAAGAAGAAGCTCTAACAAACAAGTAGCTTCTTCATCCCTCAACCCCCTTCGAAACCCAAAATCCAAACTGTGACTCATAGGTAAAATAGGATGGACTAGAAAACTTGAAATCATCTCATTTTTGTACAGGGAAACAGAATACAAGGATGGAAACAAGTCTTTAAAGGTCGGTCACCAAACCAAGTGTCTTCCCAAAAACGAATTAAGTTCCCTGAGCAAACATCATACCTAATAAACCTGAAGAACTAAGGAAGAAAGTTGTGGATTGCTTTCCAAGGTAGCCTGACGTGATACACTAACATCCCAAGCACTCTCCATTCTCCCATGAATATTATCCACTACCTCACCCCACAAGTTACATTCCCAAGATGTAACCCCCCCACACACACCTTCCTTACTTTTACACATGTGGTGATTCGTGGGGATTGGGAGAGAGAGAGAGAGAGAGAGAGAGAGAGAGAGGGAGGAAGAGAGAGGTACGGTTGAGAGGAAAAAAGTAACTACTGGCTGCCGCCAGTTTTCTATTTATATTAACTTCATAAAAGAATCAGAAATTACAAGTATGCCCCTGGCGGCATACCTAGAATCAAAATAATAAGAAAAAGAAAGAAGAAAAAAGAAACAAGTAATTGTAACTGTCCAACACCCTACTAACAGCAACTATAAAGTAACAATTAAGTAAGCCTTACAACACTCCCCCTCAAGTTGGGCTGAAGATGTCTATCATGCCTAGCTTGTCACATAACTCATTGTGCCGCGAGCACGGAAGCCCCTTTGTAAGGACATCAGCAAGTTGTTCCTTAGAATTGACATAAGGGATGCAAATTTCCCTTTTTTCCAGTTTCTCCCTTATGAAGTGTTTATCCACCTCAATATGCTTGGTCCTCTCATGTAGGATTGGGTTGTTGGCGATGTTTATTGCAGCCTTGTTGTCACAGTAAAGGGACATAGGACTATGAACAACAACTCCAAGCTCCCCTAGAAGGTTCTTTAGCCAAAGGACTTCAGCCACCCCATGTGTCATAGCTCTATATTCAGCTTCAGCACTTGACCTTGCTACCACACTTTGCTTCTTGCTCT
>NW_010729167.1:1664236-1717142 GCF_000365185.1 Nelumbo nucifera
TCACCTAGCTTGTGGTCCACATCCATAGGAGTATCTGCTGGCCTTGCACCTAATTTACCTGTATCCCGTAATAGATCAATGGTGTATTTCCTTTGAGAGACAAAGATACCATTTTCTGAGCGGGCAACTTCAATCCCAAGGAAATACTTCAGGAGTCCTAGATCTTTCACTTCAAATTTAGATGCAAGGAATTGTTTCAAGTTCAGTATCTCTAAGCTCCAAATTCCTGTAATGATGATATCATCTACATACACTATCAATACAGCAACATGTTCCT
This sequence comes from Nelumbo nucifera, assembly GCF_000365185.1. The sequence goes on from NW_010729167.1 coordinate 1,664,514, forward strand.
GACATCTCTTCACAAAGAGTATATGATCAGACTAACATTGTTTGAATCCCATCTCTTGAACTGCCATGTGAAACTTACTGAACCAGGCTCTGGGAGACTGTTTTAAGCCATARAGAGACTTYCGYARCTTGCACACCTTATTTTCACTCCCCTTGGCACAGAATCCAGGAGGTTGAACCATATATACCTCTTCTTCTAAGTCACCATTCAGGAAAGCATTCTTTATGTCCAGTTGATGCAATTCCCAGTCAAGATTAGCAGCTAAGGACAGGAGAACCCTAATTGAATTCATCTTAGCCACCGGGGCAAAAGTCTCATCATAGTCAACCCCATATACTTGTGTGTACCCTTTGGCCACTAGTCTTGCTTTGTACCTTTCGACTGTTCCATCTACCTTGTGCTTAACTGTGAACACCCATTTGCACCCCACGGGGTCTTTCCCCTTTGGAGGATCCACCAATTCCCAAGTCTGATTTTTGTGGAGGGCATTAATCTCCTCCTTCATGGCATCTACCCATTCAGGGCATTTTAAGGCTTCTACAACATTTTTGGGAACAGGGATGCAATCAACTGCTAATAGGAAGGCTCGGTACGAGGGGGAAATGTGGTCATAGGAGACAAAGTGGGTAATGGGGGGTGTTTGGTAGTGCAGGACCTGACTCCCTTTCCTTAGGCAATAGGAATGTCAAGATCATCCACAGTAGTAGAGTTAGGGGGTGGACTTACCTCCTAGGAGTCTGATGATGTCAGTTGCTCAGTGTTTGGATACTCCACATCTCTATCACACCGCTGATCTCTCCGACGTGTACGTTGGAAGACACGGAAGGGAATAAGGTCCGGAATAGAAGGAAGAGATACCTGAACCTTCTTCTCCTCTTCCACACTATGACTCTCCCCCTGAGGAGAAGGAGGGAAGAATGGCTCGGACTCAAAGAAGGACACATCCATAGACACAAAAAATTTACGACTAACTGGGTCAAAGCACAAATACCCTTTTTGAGAGGAGGGGTACCCTAGAAAGACACAAGGAATGGACCGAAGGTCTTACTTACCTCAGGATGGAGACAAATCATGGACAAAGGCCCGACAACCAAAGACTCTCATGGCGATGGAAAATAAAGGAGACAGAGTACAATAACTGATGAGGAGCCATGTAGTTCAGTACACTAGAGGGCATGCGGTTGATGACATACGCGGCTGCAAATATAGCATCCACCCAAAACCTTTTTGGGACATTCATGTGTAACATCATCCCGCGGGCTACCTCAAGAAGGTGTTTGTTTTTCCTTTCTACAACACCATTTTGTTGTGGTGTTCTGGCGCATGAGCTCCTATGAATAGATCCGTGGAAGGTGAAGAACTCATTGAGCTCCTCATGGAAGTATTCCTTCGCATTATAAGATTGGAAGATCTGTATTTCAACATGGAACTGCGTAAACACCATCCACTAGAAGTCTTTCACTATCTTTGGAACTTCGTCTCTGCTACGCATAGGAATTACCCATGTATAGCGAGAGTAATCATCGATCAATGTAATAAAGTACTTATATCCGCCCTCAGAGATTACATTGGTAGGCCCCCATACATCAGAATACACAACATGAAAAGGAACATTTGATCTTTTATTACTTGAGTGAAAAGTTGTTCTACATTGTTTGTTCAATTGACACGTTTGACACATGAACTCTGACACTGAACATGACTTAAATAAAACTGGAAACAAAGATTTAATTATTTCGAAAGAAACATGACCTCAACGACTATGCCACAAGAAAATTTGACTCTTATTTGACTGACTATGCGACTCTGTTCTTGATTCTTTGCTGCCCACTTGGGTTTCCCGTGGATGTCCCAACAAGTGTCACGTGTATGTCGTGAACGCCTACAGTGGGTACAAAATAGCTTATCTTTATCATCCGCCTTCTTAGGGTCACTTTTCTTTCCCATGGAGCTATTATTCATTGCAGCCAAGGCAACTTGTTGCTCCCCCTCAGCTGTAACCATCACATTCCGCTTGCTTTCTTTAGATTGGACAAGGGAGTATACCTCGTGGACCGTAGGCAACTCTTTGCTTCCTAGGATCTGCACCCTCAACGGTTCATATGCAGGGTTCAATCCAACAAAAAAGCAAACACCCGTTGCTAAGAGACCAGCTTCCTGTAGGCCTTAGCATCATCATCGTGCTTCCACTCTATGGCCTAATAATGGTCCAATTCCTTCCATGTGGAGGTAAGGGCTGAATAGTATGAAGACAAGCTACGGTTTTCCTGTTTACATGTTGAGGATTCAGCTTGCAACTGGTAAACCTTGGCGTAATGCCTTTGCTCAGAATAAGTACTTCTGGCTTGTTCCCAGATCTCACTGGCGGTGTCTACCCACATAAATTTCTTTTTCACATCAGGTTCCATGGCTGCGAGGAGCCAAAACATCACCATACTGTTTTCTTGGTCCCACCTATCATGTTCAGCCATCTCACCCTTCCATTGATGTAACCAGCTTTACCCCTTGCCGTTACATAGAGTTTTACACTCTTAGCCCACTCTAGGTAGTTCAAACCGTTTAAAGGGGTAATTGGCATGGGAAAAACCATGTTTTCACCTCCCATACCCGCTGTGCTGCGGGTTGGTGTAACCCCCGATGAAGTTAATTCATGACTTGCCATCGAATACTACTAAAAACCAGTCCAAATACCACCCAAGAACACAGCCGTCACAATCAGAATGTGAGCAACTCAGGGTTTACTCCTAGAATGTGAGCAAAAGAACATTAAATACTGCTGAGAACAAGGAGTTCAGTCAACACAACGTCCAAACAGAACAATAACCCAGTTGGGTAATCGGTTCAGCACCACCAATACAGACATTACAATCAGTTTGACTGTAGTTCACACACTCTAACCATCCAACGTCCAAACAAATAACTATATAATCAAGGCATGAGCCCTACGCACCATCGGCCAAAGAAGGCCGAGACAAACTGAAACAAAAAAACACACCTGTTCAGCACTTGTACGAAGGTGCTAATCTGAACTTGACTTCACAGCATCGAACAGAGGAGTCTGCACCAGCATCACCCTTCTCCGACTTGAGTTTTCTTGCTATTACAGCCAAGAGAAAGAAATCACAAAAGCTGCCACCAGAAACTGCTAGGGTTTCCCAAAAAAAACTACTGCCAAAAACTGCTAGGGTTTCTGTAGAAACAACCGCCAGAAACCTGCTAGGGTTTCTGCAGAAACAGCCATGTCCAAACACTTTTTAAGAATAGGGCAAGAGGGATGGTAGGTCTTTGTCAACCCAGAAAACCTTGCTCTGATACCATGTGGTGATTCGTGGGGATTGGGAGAGAGAGAGAGAGAGAGAGAGAGAGAGAAGGAGGAAGAGAGAGGTACGGTTAAGAGGAAAATAGTAACTACTGGCTGCCGCCAGTTTTCTATTTATATTAACTTCATAAAAGAATCAAAAATTACAAGTATGCCTTACAACAACACGCAACAACACCCTACTGACAGCAGCTATAAAGTAACAATTAAGTAAGCCTTACAACAACACGCAATCTCCCAATTGATTAAATGGTCTTTTCTAATCCTTCCTGGCTCCCAAAGGAAATCCCTCATAATTTTTTCTAGTTTCTTTTCTTCCCTTGGTGGAATCCTAAAAATATAAGGTTAATAGATAGGTAGGTTAGCCAAAGTTGATCTTATCAGGGTAATCCTCCCTCCCAAAGAGATGTAATTCCTATTCCAGGCACCCGATCTCTTTTCACATCTATCTACATCTGGGTTCCAAAATCTGCTTTCCTAAAGGTTGGCTCCTAGAGGAAGCCCCAAATAGGTCAAAGGCCAGGGGGTAATATGACACTCCAAGCACTCCACTGCCAAATTTAGGACATTCTCCTCAATATTAATCCCTACTATACAACTCTTATCTAAGTTAATTTTCAGATTTGACACATTTTCTTTTGTTTTTTTTTTTGATAATTCAGATTTGACACCTTTTCGAACTTCTGGATCAATTCTTTTAATCTCCTCACTCACCTAGGATCCCCCCCTTCACAAAATATGATATCATATGCAAATTGGAGGTGAGTAATTGGAACAATGTTTCTGCCCACTCTCCATCCCCTAACTTCATCTTCCCTATCTACTTTAGATAAGAGTCTAATAAAAACATATGCCACTAAAGTAAAAAAGGAAGGGTGAGAGAGGGTCACCTTGCCTTAACCCCTGCAAGCTAGGAAGAAATCTTTCACCACTCCATTAACAAGGACTGAAAAATGACAAGACCGAACACATCTTCTACACATTCATTGGATATCAAGATTTGATCAATTATTTGTCTCCCTTGAACAAAAGTTCCTTGAAACTAGCTTATGAGAGAGGGGAGTATTTCTTAAACCCTCAAAGAGTGGACCTTAGCAATTATTTTGTAGATACTCCACCAACTATATTGAGGGACCACTTATAGTCAAGAACAATGCCATATATGAGTAGTGGGGAATAAAATATGCTACATGTAATCAAAGGAAAGGATTTAATTTTATTATAGGTAGGAATGTCAGGGGTCGGGTTAAGTGGTAAACCCGCCTTGACCCCACTCCATCAGGTCAGGATTGGATTAGCCTTAAGCAGATTTCAGGTTGGGTTTTTAAGGCCAACCTATAGCCATAGTAGCATTATTTGTAGATATAGCTGGTTACCATTCATGTGACCATGTGGGTCAGGTTTGGCATCCCATTTCATTTAGTTTAATCAGGTCAGGTTAGAGTCGCTTCGATTGAGTTTGGGTTGAGCAAAACCCATTTTGAACCCAATCCTTCAACATCCCTAATTTCAAGCTAGGTTAAGGGCCATAACTTCAATGGACTATTAGGTGCCAATGGCACAAAAATGACACCAGATGTGATTCAAACCGATACAAAATAGTAGAATAATTTAGATTAAAGCAAAAGAAGTAGAGAAGAAGAAGAAGACAAAAAGAAGAAGGAAGAATGGAGAAGAAAGGAGAAAGAAAGGAGTAGTTCGATGATCTCCTCTTTCCCCGCACTAATCTTTTATTAATCTTACTAAAGTTACATAATTTACAAGTCTGCCCTTAAGAGGGCGTCCACATCATCATCACACTTGGAAAACATAAACAAGAGCTAAAGGCCCATAAAGAAAAAGCCCAATAAGAAAACATTACAAGAAAGAACTAATAAGACACTAAGGGGCTACGGCCCATTCGGCCCAATCCCTCTACACTCCCCCTCAAGCTAAGCATAGATATCAATAATGCCCAGCTTGCTTATATAGTGAACCAGCTTTCCTTTAGGAGCACCTTTTGTCAAAACATTAACCAATTGTTCTTCAAAAGCAACAAATGGTAAACAGACTTCTCCTGAGGCAACTCTCTCTCGTATAAAATGCTTGTCAACTTCAATGTGCTTAATTCTATCATGTTGAACAGGATTATGTGCAATGTTGATAGCAGCCTGGTTGTCACAATATAACATCATTGGCTTCTCACAATCTATACCCAATTCTTCTAAAAAGTGATCTCAACCACAAAAGTTCTAAAACTCCATGTGGCATTGCCCTGTACTACACTTCAACTGAGGATTTAACCACTACAGACTGCTTCTTACTCCTCCATGATACAATGTTCCTTTCTACCATAGCACAGTAACCTGAAGTGGACCTCCTATCATCAATACATCCGGCCCAATCAGCATCATTGTATGCTTCCAACTTCATGTGTCCATGGTTAACAAACAAGATACCTTTTCCTGGAGTTCCTTTTAGATAGCACAAAAGCCTCTCAACAGCTACTAAATGTGTATCTTTGGGAGAATGCATGAATTGGCTAATTACACTAACTGCATAGGAAATATTTGGTCGAGTCATGTAAAGGTTTAATAACTTCCCAACCAGCCTCTGGAACACTCCCTTATCAATCAATAGTTCACCATCAGTAACTGACAGGTTATGATTTAAGTCTATAGGAGTAGAAGCAGGTCGAGCATCCAATTTTCCAGTCTCTGCAAAGACATCAAGAACATACTTCCGTTGAAAAATGAAGATACCATCCTTAAATTTGGCAACTTCAATTCCCAAGAAATATCTAAGTTCTCCCAAGTCTTTAATTTCAAACTCAATGTTAAGAAAACTTTTGGGATGAACTTCCTGAGTATCATTACCAATAACCACAGTATCATCAACATAGACAATCAGAAGGGTCACTAAGAAAACTTTTTGGAGTGATGTTGTGCTTACATCTTGCTTCCTAATTAACCAGATGCCTATTCCCATCTTGAAGGCCATTCCCCTTTCACCACCTTGTTTCCTACCTTGTCTCTGTTTCCCCTTACTCAGGTTTTCGAGTGTGTATGTTTTGTTCATAACCTTGGACCAAGAAAGGACAAATTAGATGCATGATCCACTGTGTATCTTCCTTGGCTATTTCTGGACCTAGAAAGGGTACAAGTATTATAACCCTAGTACTCGACATTCTTTTGTGTGCGTTGATGTTACTTTCTTTGAGTCTACTCCGTTTTTCTCAGGGTCAAGTGATGTTCCTTCCTCTTCTTCCTCACCTCCTCCTCTTCCAGTTCTCATTGAAGACCCCATTCCACTTGTTCCAGTTGTGACCAAGTCTTTGCATCCGATGCAACTTCTTGTTGAATGGCCACCAATTCGTCAGGTATATACACATCGACAACATGTACCAGCTCCTCCTCCAGCTTCGTCACCATCGACAGATCCGACAGTTGTTCCCACACCAACCACACCCCCAGTTTTTTACCTTGATCTTCCTATTGCCTTACGGAAAGGTAAATGCAGTTGCACACTTCATCCCATTTCTAATTATGTTTCTGTCACACATCTTTTTGCTTCCCATTGCTAGTTTATTTCTTTGTTGTCTTCTATTTTTGTTCCTACGAATGTCTAGGAAGCCCTTGCCTCTCTAGGGTGGCGCCATGCAATGGAAGAAGAACTCTCTGCTTTAACTCATAATCATACGTGGGATCTCACCACACTTCCTCCCAGTAAGCAGGTTGTCAGTTGTAAGTGGGTATACACTGTTAAGTATTTACTTGATGGTAGTGTAGAGTGGTTGAAAGCTAGACTGGTAGCCAAAAAGGTATTCCCAAACATATGGTATTGACTACATGGTCTCCTGTTGCTAAAATTGGTTCAAACCGGATTGTGATATCTCTAACTGCTATCTATGATTGGCCTCTCTTTCAGCTTGACATCAACAATGCCTTTTTACATGGTGATTTCCTTAAGGAAGTATATATAGAGCAACCAACGGGATTTGTTGCTAAAGGGGAGGATGGTAAGGTGTGCAGACTAAAAAAGGCCATTTATGGACTTAAACAGTCTCCCCGTGCGTGGTTTGGTAGATTCAGTGAAGTGATAAAGAAGTTTGGTATAAAACAGGGTCAGGTTGATCACTCAGTATTCAATCATGATTCATATGCTGGGAAGATCTTACTAGTGGTATATGTAGATGATATTGTCATTATCGGCAGTGATAGATTGGGAATTGTTAGGTTGAAGACCTACCTACAGGAGCACTTTCAAACAAAGGACCTTGGTAAATTAAAATACTTCTTGGAGATAGAAGTAGCAAGGTCTAAGCATGGTATTAATTTGTGTCAAAGGAAGTATGTTCTTGATTTGTTGGAAGAAACAGGATTGTTAGGTGCCAAACCAACTAAAACACCTATGGAATCAAATACCAAGTTGAGCAGTGATGTGGGCGAAGAATTTGAAAATCCTGGAAGGTACAGGCGTTTGGTGGGTAAGCTAAATTATTACTCAACCAGATATCTCATTTGTAGTTAGTGTGGTGAGTCAGTTTATGTAAAAACATCAAGTTCCACAAGGTATTTGAAGGGATCTCCTGGCCGTGGCTTGATATATAAGAGTGGAGGAAATCTTGAAATAGAGGGATACGCTGATGTTAATTGGGCTGGTTTTGTATCTGACAGAAGATCCGCTACAGGTTATGGCAAGAAGCAGTGCAAAAGTTAAATATAGAGCCATGGCACATACCACTTGTGAATTAGTGTGGCTGAGAAACCTTCTACAGGAGATGGGATATTCGATTGACACTCCAATGAAGCGTTATTGTGACAACCAAGCTATAGTCCACATCTCTTCTAATCTAGTGTTTCATGAGAGAACAAAGCATATAGAAGTTGACTGCCACTTTGTGAGAGAGAAGGTGCTTAGTGGAGTGATAGATATTGCATATGTTAACACAAGGAGTCAATGGGCAGACTTGTTCACCAAAGGATTGAATCGAGGAAGAGTGGACTACATATGTAACAAGCTAGGACTATATGATATATACTCACCGGCTTTAGGGGGAGTGTTAGTGTCGACTGTATAGGGGTAATTTAGTCTTTCTATTTATGTTTAAAGCTGATGTGTAATGTTTGTGTCAAGTGATGTGTCCCATACTTAAGTAAGGACATAATAGTCTTTTGTTTATTCAATAGAAACATATAAATATAACCTGGCCGACTAGAGAGAAAGATTAAGCTCTCTAGTTCGAACCAGATTTCTCTTCTCTCTTCTTCTCTTCTTCATCTCTTCTTCTTCTTCTATTCTCTCTAGTATCACTTCTAATACCTCTCTAATACTAATACTAACAGAATTCTAGTGCATATCAGAATTTAATCAGTTGGCAATTAGGATTTGATCAATTATTTGTCGTCCTTGGATGAATGCCCCTTGGGCCTGACTAATAATGGAGGGAAGGATTTCTTTAATCCTCAATGACAGCACCTTTGCCAAGATTTTATAGTAGTCACCAAACTAATTGGCCTGAAATCTTTAGGATGGATGGCATCAGATTTCTTTGGAATTAGAGCCAAGGAAGTAACATTAATGCCTCGGCTGACTATATGCTTATCTACAAACACATTTAAAACCTCACAAAGATCATTTTTTATCACATCCCAACAATCTTGGTAAAAGATTGTAAAACCATCTGGGCCTAGTGCTTTGGATATATTAAGAACATCGCCTTCCTAATCTCTTCTTCCTCAAAGATTCTTTTCAGCCACCTAACTTGACCTTCATCCAAACTTGACCAATCTATCCCTTCCAATTCCAATCTCTCATCCAAGGGTCTTCTATAAATCGATTTAAAGTGATCCACAAGCGTCCTAGCAATATCATCCTGATTAGTGAAAACCTCCCCCCCCCCTACCTCTAGCTTAGACACAAAGTTCTTTCTCTTCCTCCCATTTGCCACATCATGAAAAAATTGGTATTTCCATCTCCTTCCTTGATCCACCTATGCCTCGATTTCTGCATCCAACTTATTTCATCTCTTAATAAGACCTCTTCTAAATCATTCTTCAAATTTTTCCTCGTGTCTCTATCACCCTCCTCCAATCTAGCTTGAGCTTCTCTTTCATCCAACTCTAGTCATGTGTTGTGAGCATGTGACTGGACCCCCCCAACTCTAGTCATGTGCTGTTTTAAGTGAGCATGTGACTTAACCTTATCCTTATTAGCTTAAAGTTGGGCCTAAGAGAATTAAGAGTTCCTCTCACCCTTGGCCCAGGAGAAATAACAGGGTCCATGGGTTCAATGCTCTTAACCAACCCCACAATACTACTTAGACCACCAACTCGACCCACCTCGACTCTCGATTCAACCACCTTGTTTCTTACTTCAAATTGCTTTTTAACACTTGTCTCCTCTTTACTCCCCTCTTCAACATTAAAGTTTGCCATGGCAGTGTTCCCAACCACCTGTGCAAAGGTTTTGCTACGTGTCAAAGGGGTTTCTTGTGTTTTAAGCCTCTTACTTTCCATATGCCCCATCTTTTTGGCTCCCTAGAAGCTATTGGACCATTTTAGTATAACTTCCAATCTTTTTTGAACCCTCCAATCTGCTTCTTCCACGTACAACTTCTTCCTCAAACTCCTCACCTCCCTCCATTCTAGCTTCCTTCCACAAGCCTACTTCAATGGAGGAAACCAACCAGACTAAAACGAAAACACCCTCCTCTCTTATTTCCGCCTTCCTTGGTATATCTTCAGGCCTCACTCCACTCAGGAGAATAGCCACAGAATGGAGGTCTCCCCAGTAAGCACCATCCAGTCTCCCTCCACATATCAGTGCAATGGCATCTACTACTTCTTACCTCCAAAGATGGAAAGGCAATTCGATTATCCGTACCAGAACCCCATCTTCAATAGAAAAGTTTTTGGCATTAGAGAGAGGATTCCATCTAAAGATTGCAATAGTTCCTAGATCAGTCTAAAAATTAACTACTGAGTAGTCTACTCTGTTCTCCCCAAAATCAACTAGAGCTTTACACTTATCAAAGGGAGTTACAATAAACTCACTCTCCAGTAGGGATGGCAATTTTCCCCATCCCCGATGAGGACCCGACTTCCCTGACCTGATGGGGTCGGGGATGGCGATTGTTTTGGCAAGGCGGGGATAGAGACGAGGATTAGGATTGCGGTTCCCACCCCGCCCCGACCCCAATTATATATATATATATATAATGTTATTTATATTAAATGTATATTATTTATATCATATATATATCAAAACATATTTAAAACATTATTTATAATTTAAAATTTTTATTTATTTTAAGTAAATTTATTTTTCAAAAAAAATCTATTATCTAAAAAAATTTCGGGGATTCGGGTCCCCGCGAGGAACCCATCCCCGTCGAGGATCGGGGATGGACAAATTTTATCCCCGGTGGGGATCGGTGACGGGGATGGGGATTAATTTCAGAATCGGGAGCGGGGACGGGGAATATGATCCCCGCCCCGAACCCACCCCATTTTCATCCCTACTCTCCAGCTTCAGATTCAAGATCAAGTAATCAACAACTCTCCTCCAGTCAACAGATTGCAACCCTACCTCTATTATGAACTTACTAATCCATTTTTCCTTCTTTGAATGTTCCATCATCCTGCACTGTCCATTGGCTTTTGCTAAAATCACTAGCTCTTGCTCCATGTTTCCAAACATACTGGACCTCTAATACACCCCTTCTTCCCTCCCTAGACTCCCATTTGTTACTTTTACTCCATGGAGCAAAAATTCCTCAAGCACACTACTCACTTCCCTCCAACCTTGACTCTGATTTCCTGCTGGGAAACAAACTAGTTGTTTCTTTCCTCCACCAAAAAACTCAGCCAGAGCTATGTAGCAACCCTTTGCACTCTTTCTGCTTTCAACTATATATTTCTTGCCTTCATCAGCTGCAATCTCTTGCCTGTTGTTTTGCTTACCTTTCAATCTTGCCCCTTCCACAAGTTTGTTCCCCTTAAGTTAACCCTTGGTTAGAATCTTTCAAACAAAATGATATTCAGCATGGAAATCTCCTGATAGAGACCTTTGTTATATGCACTATGGATTACCACAACAGTAAAGATTTTGAATAGTTATGATATGAATACAAATGATATAAAGAAACTACTGCTACAGAAAAACAGTAACTTACTACAAGTCCATCTTTCTCCAGTCTCCACAAATGCTGAATCTTTGCCCACACAATGAGGATGATAAGCCTTGAGACAGTGCCTGGACATATAAAGCGTGTATGGTGCTTTAATAAATGGACAGAGGACTTTAACCATTTTTCATAAGATCTGATCAATCTAGCAGAAAGCAACAAAAGGTAATAGGAAACTTTTGCCACTCCCACCCCTAGAAAAAAAATTAAAAAAAAAAGTAGGACAACCAAAAATATAGTGCAAAATTTCTAAGTTACTAAAGAAAATCAGCACTACCCTCTCTGATACCAAAACTCAAAAGTAACTCCATATAATGCAGTAGTGTGGCTATTGCTGCTAATAGAATATAGAAAGATGCCACTCCTCAAATCCTAAATTCTCCCAAAGCCTGATCCATCTTTTTATGTTGAATATTCAAATAAATTTCATATAAATATATAAAAAAAAAGAGATTTATCAATGAAAAAGAAACAGGTAATACTCCAGTTGATATGAAGGTTCTCATACATGCATGATCAGTCAAAGCAGATATGGCATTTATCCCCTTACTCCCATTTGCAGGAGCATATGGAAGGAGCACATTAAGGAACTGTAAAACACAAGAAATGCCCAGAGGAAACAGTGATTGGGAAGATTAAAAGGCTCATCCTTTTTATCTTTCTTCTGATTTGAGGATATATCTTTCTCAAACTCTTGTACTGATAGGTTAAGCAATTATCTTCCAATGGAAATGCTTTATGGCTGTATATATTATACATGAATGATATGAAAAATACCACATAAGGCTTTTATATGCAATTGGTCACTTCTTAAATTTTTATATAATACAATACAAGTGCTTAAATTTGAAAAAAAAAATGCAAATATAAGTTGAATGATGATTCATAAATAGTTAGAAGTATTACAATATGAGAAATCCAAATAATCAAAAAACAAGTAAATTTATATATTGTAATATTTAAATTAATTAAAAATAATAGGCACATTAAGAAAATAACTTAATTTATTAAACTATCAACAATGTTTCCATGGTTCAAGGATATAACAAATTCTATAATCAAATAGCGGCAAACAATCTAAAGTACATGTTGGCAGCCAAAGATTATAAGTAACATTAGCATATAAATTGAAAAGCTTATAAACCCAAAAATGTAACTATTCTGTTATGGATAAATATAATATTCACAAAGTTTAAATAAGTTAGAAAAGATACCCAAATATGAAATATTATTATAATTTGTAAAAGGAAACGGATTAAACATTTATGAACCCTAATTATTGCAAATAGTAATTAGGTATTAAATTAAAATAGCATAATACATATAGTATTTAAATCCAATAAAAGTTGAATATATTTAAACTTTGTATATAATATAATGTATTTAAGCAAAATAATATTTAAAACAGCTTTTATGCATATTCGAAAATGAAATTATCATGTTATTACCATTTATTTATTTATCATTGCTCCAATGAACCACGCCGGTGAAAGTGTGAAACCCAATTGATGAACAAGTTGTGTGATACGAGTGAGAGAGAGAGAGAGAGAGAGAGCCAACAATTTTTTTTTGGCAATTCCAACATCAAGTTTGATAAGTAGAATGGGCAAGCAAAAATTACGACGAAAAGGAAAATGAAATATCAACACTAAAACGAGAGTAGAAAACATGAGAATAAATTTTAACACCCAGCATGCAGAACCCCAACTAAAGAAAAAACAATAAAATTGTTAATGCATCCAATATGATAAAATCGTAAGTCATTAGAAAGATCAAAATGCGATGCTTTAAGGCTCACTTATGATCACAGATAATAAGGAATCCCCCATCCTTGCAGATGAAGCAGAAATCCTCTGCAATATCTTCCTTCCTTCTCTTACACTTCTTCATCGTGTAGACTTTCTGCTCTACTAAACCATAAATCTCCACCAAAACCCCTTCAGGCTTTGATGAAGCTCAAAATCAACCGCAACTTACATAGATTAAAATAGACTATTTCTCCGCCTTATTTTGACAGAAACTCAATGCCAGACGGTGAGAGCTGAAGAAAGCATCAACAACTTGAGAACTATCCAAAACCCATCTTGAAAAACACAGAACTCGACCTTACACCACCACCAACTCTACTCTGCAAGAATGCCGTTAGGAAGAAGCTGAAAGCTTGAAAACACAGTGACTGCCTAATAAACCCACCTCGGGAACAACAAAAATTAAAGATAGCAATAGCTATTCCGATGATTTTCAGGCTCACGAATAAAGAAACTGAACTGGATTCTGGTCGTGAAGAACAGAGAAAAACCAATAATAGTGAGAATCTGAAGAGGAAACTTTTCTGGGTTTTGGTCCTTCGTGCGCATTGCAGGTAAAGGCACTGAAATATTTTGGAAATACATAGAAATGGTAAGATAGGACGCTCGGTTCCGTACCATAACTGAAACTTCCAATTACTGACCACGGAGCCGAGTGCCGAGTGTCGACCGGCTGTACAGAGTTAGGACCGTTTAGGCATATATATCAAAGAAGAGGACATTTTACGTAAATGGCCCTGCTCGGGAAAGTGCCGGACATCTGTGTTCAATGTCTCGTGATGTGAGCATTGCATGATCAACCAGCATTAACCGTTCGTTATAATCATAACCATCTGATGATTCGTTTGCATACCATACGGAAGGAAAGGGAATTGATAATGATTGGACGGTTCTGACTTCTGCATGGGCCGGGTCATGATTCCGAATTATTATCTTCAAGAAAACACGTTCCCAACCCTTTACCAATTTATCTAACAGCGCACATCTCGGCATTAGCCTGTATTCAGGAGGATTTTGCTGTACGGAATCAAAACATCTCACGAGTCCGGATCTCCTGCCCATACAAACTCTCTCCAGGTCTACTTACCTACCATCGTAGACATACATCAAAAATATCTCATCCTCCTACTCATATTTCATCCTCTACAAATTATTATGGAAATATTTTCAATTCGCGGGGTAGTGTGTTGTGAATAGACGTGTCAGGTGATCGGAAGTCATCTAAAACATCTACCCCATTAATTAAAAATTTACATATGCGGGATATTCAAAATGTGAGGCTGATACGCGCTGTAAGGTAGGTGTGAGCCTGTAAGGCACGTCCTATGAGGAGCAAAACTGAACTCTTAAAAAACGAGGAGCACGGATCACCTGAATGCAAAAACCGAATACACAGCATCCAATTGCACGTAAGGAGCATCTTAAGAGTTCACATCTCCGCCCCACAGTACATTCCCGCCGTGTATGAGGAACATCTGTTAATGAAAATATCAGTTCCGATGAAATCATCACTGGAAAATGTTCCCAATACACACCAGGGATGTGTTATAGTTCCTTATGGGGCGGAGATGTGATCTCGCATCTTCAGTATTTGTATATTAAATTTATTAGGAGATATTTGTGATGTGCAGATAGATATCTATACGATTTTTGCACGTTGATTGTCAAATATAAGCCAAGTGGCTATCATACATAGAGGTGCAAATTGGACAGATCGAGTCCGGTTTAAATTCAATCCAAATCGAATCTTAGGATTTGGACCTAAGGGCTAAATCTAAACTGAGCCTAAGGATAAGCCTAAGTTATTGATGCATTAAGATAGGCCCGAGCCAGACGGAATCCACACTGTCATAGCCCGAGGGTGCCCCTGTGGCAAATAAGCGTGCAAATCGGTTACCTATACTATCAGGTCCAAGTTTTTGAGCAAGTCTATACAAATTTTAACAATCTCCCAATCCAAATTCGCCTAAATTGCACACCTATTTAAGATCTTTCTGGCAAAAACTTGCATGGCAATTTGCCTTTCACCTAACCAGCATTTCCACACCATATTATTTCTTCCCTCTTGGGCAAAGCTCACAACTGTGATTAATGAACCCTTGGATTTTCTACCTAAGAGTTGTCGATCAACTTATTCCATGACACTCATATGTTTCAGCAGATAACCGTAACCGGTTCCAACCTCTACTACTTCTCTTCTCTATCAAGATCAGCTTCTATCAGGGCAAATCTGTGCCCACAACGTTCTAACAGCTTTTCACAACCTTGCATTAGGAAAATCTCCCCATTAAATAAAACACGCAAATACGAAAATATTTTCAATGCAAGGCAGTAAAAATTGCTCGAATGGGCTTTGCCTTGATTGATGCCCAACTCTCCTCTATCTTAGATCCATCTACCACCATAACAATAAAGTAACCATTCATCCAAATGACTGGACAGGAGATTTTCGCGCATAGTCATACGAGATTGGTTTTTTTCCCAACTGGTACTCACAATTCAAATTTTAAATTTCTTTTCATGTTAAGTAGGGTGTCAATGGACTGGTTTTGGATTGAACCCCGTCCAAACCAAAATTAATTTCAACAGATAGGACAGAGCAACAAGACATTGAATTGGATCAGTCCAGACTTAATGGCCCAAAGTATTTATTGTATCGAATTGTACCTGGTCCATCCGTAATGAATTTATATTGGATTGAGCCAATATCTAATCCATTGATAAAAATAAGAATATAGGTGTCAATGGATCAGGTTTGAATTAGAATTAATATAAATTAAAACAAATTTGAACAGATTAGACGATCTAGACATTGAATTGGGCTGGTCCAAAATATTTATTGGATTGGATTGAACCTGATCCATTTGTAATGGACTCATATTGGATTGGATCAGATTGGACCAAATGCAAAGGTTTTGGTGTTGACTTTCTTTAATTAAAATTGTAAGAATGTTTGGTGTCTTATGGCCCTTACCAGTTTGACTTGTTCATTAGACTCATCACTAATGATTCAACTAACTTCTCTTTGCTACAAATATTACAAACCAAAGCTGATGTTGACTTCGCAACCTATTTAGGGTTTTTATTGATCTCACTTCATCAATTTTTATTGGTTTATACAATTGGGAATAATGGTAAGTGAAGGAACCTATCAAAAGACAAGGGGGAGATGTGCCTAAGTGGAGGTTTTAATAAATAAAACAAGAAAATCAATAAAAATTTATGAGATGGGAAAAACCATAAATTGCCCTATTTATTATAAACAAAAGACGGTCCGGATCTAGTAGGCACAATAGTGTAAGCACATTCAATGAGCATTTGATAAATATTCTAACAACTGTCAGGAAGTTGTTTCTAATCTTTTTCAAGGGTAGGCTAAGGATATGTTAAGGGACATAGTGTCAAAAAAAAAATTAAGTACCAAGTCATGTTCTCACCATGTGTATTTACCCAATCCGAACTGGCAAAAGACCTATCCTGTGGTGCAGCATAGAATAAAAGAAAAGACCATGGTTATGGTTAAGTTGGTAAATTGCCTAGTTGGTTGTGGCAGAGATTTGGGATCAAATCCCGCTATCACTTGGGTTGGGAGGGCTATGGGTTTGGAGGACGGGCTACCCCATTAACAAAAAATCATAAAAATATCTAAGTTGCTATATCACAATGTTTGATTGGAATAGAAAATCCATGGGCAATGAACGATTTCAAAAGTATGCTACTAATTGTAGGAGAATGGTCTTTTGATTTTCTGTAATTTGTGTTTTAACCTTAAACACCAAAACAAATAGGAACATGGTTCATTTCTTCTTTTGAATATCATCTTTTAATAAAATATTTTTTATTCAAGTGTTTTTATATTCAAACAAATGAAGCTTTATGAAAATTTATGTAGCATTATGATTTTTAAGTAAAATATTAAAATATATTATTATTATTAGTAATATTCATACTTAAACTGAAATTTTCATTCAATATCCATAGTGGAGACCCATGTGATGCATGCGTTTTATTAAAAGAATTTTAGACAAAATGAGATAGAGATCCAATTTGGGTGGGCTGAACCAGTGTAATGGGCTATGTATCTAGAATGAACATACCTAACATTTTGTACACATGGGATGTCATCCACTGGCTTCAAGCCTTCACCTCTTTGAATGGATTGTCTGAAGTGTTTTAAAGCAGCTGAACCTGATTAGATAAATCTTCAGCTCAACCCTCACAAGCAGGCTTTTAAAGGATGATAAACATGGGCTTTTCAGGTTTTTCATTGTTTATATGCTGTTTGGGTGAGATACACCTCAAAAAGCCTACCGCCATATGAAGACTCTTTCCAATAAAGATCCCTAATGAAACACGTGGCACTAATTGACAATGTCCGACCAGCTTAAATATTACCATGGATGTAAGATAAGAGAGTATTTGTAATTAGACTGCGATTGTAGTGCAATTTTATTTTTATTAATACAAATCATGAGAGTGCAAATGAAAAAAATGTAAATTCTCTGGTTTAGTTTTGTTTTAGGTTTTAGTATATTAGTGTAAGAACATGTGTGATATATTTCTACACAAGTATTAATAAATTGCAGCCAAACAAAACAATGTCAAATTTAAAAAATAAAAAATAAATCCAAATTTGTATCTAAACCATTTGTACTTTTTGCATCAATGCAAATGTGCACTCAACAAAACCCATTATGGTATTTTTAAACAAAAATACAAAGAAGGAACAAAATGGGATAACATGTCATGCGCAAAAAGTTGTCTAACAGCTCTAAAGTTTTTCCGATTTTTTCTGATTAGAACAAATTCGTTGTCCGAGTTAAAAATATCAAATTATCAATTCAATCAAGGGACGAGCCCTTCTCAAACCCTTAAACCCCCGCCCTCCTTCCAAATCCTGGTGAAGGCGGGACCCAATCCCAGGTCTCCGCTACAATCAGCCAGTGACTTCACCAATTCCCTCATCTCCTCCAACAAGATGAGAGAGAGAAAGAGAGAGAAAGAAACAAGATGAGAGAGACAGAAAGAGAGAGAGAGGAACAGATGAAGTGTAATAGTGTTTCTGCGATTTTCATATCACATTCAAATCACGGAGAGTTTTAATCAAATGAGCAGCTCTCTTTAAAAAAAAAAAAAACGAAACAAAACAAATGAACAGCTCGGATTAGATAATAGTTGTGAGCTAGGGGGCAAAACAAAGGTTAGGATCATCTACCAAATCAATCAACAAACCTACTACGAATATCCATGAGAAATGAGAATTAGTTATACGGCTGGAATTGATTTTGTTTCACTGACCTGTAGCATCACGTCACCTCTTCTCGAGCTCCGGTGCTCGTTCTCCGCTCAAGCACCGGCGTCGTCTCTGTATTAACCGGTGAATGCCGGTTAGTCCCGAATTTGGCGGCGTCAATAGACTGATGTTTGGAGGGAGCATTCGAAAGGTAAAGTTACTGGGATTGGTATTAAAAAGGTCTGATAAACCTCGATCCTCTAAAAAGAAACGAAAGAGAGCCCTTTGAACTGACGGTTCTGATGGGCGGACTATTATATGATCCCACGGTTTAGTTTTAGGTGTGGTCCGTGTGGAATCAGTGCATCAAATATAGTGCAACTGCAAGGTCACTACGTCACGTACACTTGCAAAATAATGGTTGATTGGTAAAAGGAAAAGATAAAAAAAACGGAGAATTTACCGCTCCGGCAGAAAAATTTACCTCCAAAACTATGTACTCATTTAAGAAGTACGCAATTTTATTTTTTATAATTATTAATCTTCGTTTACTCCATTGGCCCACATCCACGTCACCCTAACCCCGTAATATTATTAAGAAATATCTAAAATGCCCCTTTTATTCTATTATTTCACCCTTTGTTTCGAAAAACCCAAAATACCCCTCAATTAACATCCTGGGATAAATTATTTAACGGTAAATTTTTTAAACTACCCCTAATTGATTAACTCTACTCTTACTGTTTGAAAATTAACTCTTAGTGTCTGACAATTGACCAACTGTACCTTTAACCGTTAAATATGGATGGAAAAGATAAAATGCATGTTATACCCCTATGCGAAATTACATTTTTATCCCTATTTTTAACATAACTCAATCCCTCTCAAACAGGTTACCATCGCCATCGTCACCAATGGCGGTCGCTGCAAATACCGAACAGCGGAGATCCGACGGAAGTCGACTTTAACCAACGACAAACAGTGCTAGAACCACCACAGACTTCCGTCGAAGGTTGGTGAGTTTTTTTCTCCTTTGTTCTTCGTTCAAAATCATTTCTTCCTCTGTATCTAATCTCTCTCTCTCTCTCTCTCTCTCTCTCTCTCTCAAAAACGTCCCAAATCTACAGCATCGACCCGTGGTGATTCTAATATCTTATCTAAAACGACCTCCAAGGTCGTTTTAACGGGTACTTTGGAGCGCGAAGGAGAGATTTCCGATATCTCCATTCTCACCTCCATTGCTCAAAATTGTTGTTCTTCTATTCTTAAGAGGGTCAAAGCTCAACTTTGGAAGAACTGCCTTGTCAGGGGTTTTTTTAGTTTTAGTGGGAGGAACTAAGAGAGCTGGTTCTGGCTTCGATTCTTCTGTGATGTTTTAGGGGTTCTTGGTTTTGTTGTTTCAAGGTCAGATTAACAATTGTAATGGCAGAAATATGTTGCGGAGTTGTCAGTAAAAGCAAAACAGCGGCGCCGTGCGAGCCGAGCTGCCAAGCACTGAAGGATGGAGATCCGACGATTTAAGTTTGTTGCTGGAGTTTCCATACCATAGGAAAATTGCCAGAAATGGCCGAGATTAGATGTTTATGGGGCTTTTTCACCGTGGGATTGCAAAAATGCAGTTGAGAACTGTGGCATGAATGGAGTGCGAGAGAGTTTGGTTGTGTCAGATGAGGAGTCAAATACAGAGGAAGAAACGACTTTGACCAAAGAACAGAGGAGAAGAAAACTCACCGACCTTCGATAGAAGCCCGTGGTGGTTCCAACGCTGTTCATCGTCGGTCGGAGTCGACTTCTGTCGGACCTCCGCCATTCAGTATTTGCAGCGACCGCCGTCGATGACGATGGCGATGGTAGCTTGTCTGAGAGGGATTAAGTTAAGTTAAAAACAGGGATAAAAATGTAATTTTGCATAGGGAAATAACGGGCATTTTACCTTCTCCGTCCATATTTAACAGTTAAGGGTACACTTAGTCAATTGTCAAAAACAGCAAGGGTGCACTTAGTCAATTTTCAAACAATAAGGGTAGAGTTAGTCAATTAGCTAAACCATAAGGGTAGTTTAAGAAATTTGTTTCTCTCACCTCCCTATTTACCCCTCAACTAACCCAACTACCCCAAGCTTTAATTGGTAAATCCTCCCTCCCTCTTGGTAATTATTCTCTCCTCCCTATTCACTTTCATTTTAGCCTCTGATTGATCAAACGTCCTTCTTTAGTTCTTCCGATCACCGTTGTTCTACCTCTCTGTATTTATAGTAGCATTGTTCCAGCCTCCGACCGACCAAACGTCCGTCTTCAATTCTTCCGATCACTGGCATTCTACCTCTCGATATTTGTAGTAGCATCATTCTAGCCTCCAACCAACCAGATGTCCTTCAATTATTCTGATCACCAGCATTCTACCTCTCGGTATTTGTAGTAGCATCGTTCTAGCCTCTGTCCGAACGAACGTCCTTCTCCAGTTGTTCTGATCTCCAATGATTTTAGCAGTGTTTCCAGCAAGTAATCGGTCATTCTAACCCCTTGGTTATCGCCGCATATTGTTTTAAGAATTTGAATAGTTGTTTTGTTTTTTGGGTTATGAAGAATAGTTGTTGCTTGTTGTTAACACCCAATTTTTGCTTGGTCCCTTCACCCTACCTCTTTGTACACCCCTTTTGCACTCCAAAAACTTGAAACACAACCAGATCATCTTGAGACTTTCCAAACCCGAAAAAAACCCTCCTTTGACACAATCCACAGCAAAAACCTTAGTTGGACATCATCCCCAGACTTGAAAAACTATAACTAAACTCCAAAGATCCACTATTCATCATGTCAATCCATTTCTAACGGCCCCGATCCATACAATATTCAAACTCCAAGTTCTCAAAATCAAATCCAACACATCCATCATCTCAAGATCACTAGAAAATAATCAGCTAGCAAATCCCACCATAAATCTACAATAACCAATCACAAAGACATCAAGATCCCATTCGGATGGCCCTGAATGCTTACCAAAATCGACCATACCTTTCTCATATCAAAACCATCCACTTGATTCATCCCTTTAATCCATGCCTATCCACCAAATTGTAGCTCAAAATTCATCCGTATGACCCCCCATCAAGCCTAGATCCTATTTCAACAATTCTCATTAATTAGAGCTTACCGTCCGTCATCCCAACTTCACATGAAAAATCAGACCTTATCATTATGTTCAGAGATCCAAAAAACCCTAGCACATCAAATTTCATGACCAAACACCTCATTTTGATCGTTGAAACGGAACCAGTAAATCTACACCTCTGATCAAAGATCCATCACTTCCATCAAATTCAGGATGTTCAAAAGTGCCTACCCACTAAATTCCATCCCAAAATTCCCTCATTTGACCCTTCATCAAACAAAGATTTTATTTCAGCAAATATCGTTGATATGAACTTGTCAGCCATAGATCTCAATCATCCCAACCAAATTTGTCCAATTAGATCTCACCACTGTGTTCAGAGACCCAAAAAACCCAAGGACACCAAATTTCACATCCTAATGCATCTGTTTGATCGTTAAACTAGAAAGATATCATTCCGACACACCAGATTAAATTGCCACGTCATCTGGCCCAATCTAAAACCTTAAAAGGGTGATAGCTGATGTTAGACCCATTCTTGACTCATTAAAACACTTATACCAATCAAATAGAGCCTAATAGACCCAAAAAGCTCAATATACCAAACAAACCCCTACTTAAGACCAAGAAAAGATAAAATAGCTTTAAAAAGTTCATTAAATTTACATTTTCTGCCATTAACAACCTAAATATGAAACTGCAACGTCTAGCATGCTCCAAGCTCCCATTGGATGCACAAAACCCATGAAAACCACCCCCAAATCGAAGGAAACGTTTCACCAAATAGGAAAACTTGACTAGGCATCAATTTCTTTGAAGAATCTTTGCCTATTTTTGTGAAAAACCTCTATTGAAGCCCCAGTTACTGTAGCTGAATGAATTCAGACCTGACCCTCTCCCTTTCTCTATAAATATTGACCTAATTCGAGCTCCAAAGGGGGAAAAAAGGAGACAACCTGAGGGGGGAAACTAAAAGGAAGAGAGGAAATCTGAGAGAGGTCCCTAGAGAAAGAAAGAGAAAGAAGGAGAGTTTCCCAACTCCCAGTTTGCTTGAAACCCCAAAATCCTTAAAGTTAAGCTCAAGCCTCATTCCCTGTTTTACAGATTCAACACCAAAAACACCAGCCTAGCTCCTACCTTGCTCATGTTTCATGTGAAGTCCTTTCAGCTGCTGGAAAGCTTATTTCAAGGTCATATACGAGAGGTAAGCTTTTCATTCCACCGTATCTTTGCTTCTAGTTTAGTTTTAAGTTGCTTAAAGCCCTAAAATCTCGGGAAACTTACATTCCCAACTTCCTCTGGATTGAGAAAAAGAGGTAGAGAGGCGAGGGTCTTAGGGAAACTAGTACCTAAGACCCAATAACATCACCTCAAATCAATTCTAGGCAAAATTGGAAACATTTTTGCCAGATTTTAGGAGCTTTGAACAGTCTTGTTATTTCGTGTTTTGCCGGAATTTGAGTCTGAATAATTCCCGTATTGGGCTGCTACAGCAGCTTGGAGAGGGGGGTGCCTAATACCTTCCCTCTCTCAATCCTTAAAACCCGAAATCTCTTGGTTATGTGCTTTTTCTGCGAAAAACGGAATCACTATCAAAGACCTAAATCGAGTTTTCAAATATGAAAATGAGAGCCCATTTCTTCTAAAAAATGGGTGGCGACTCCAACTCTTTTGAGCCGACCATGAACTTCTCGGATCTCACACTTGTTGTTTTGTATGAAAGAAGTTGGATTTTTTGTTTTTTGTTCTTTTGTCGAAAGTCTTGCATAATATTCCTTTGTTTGATAATGTATTATAGCCTACATGGTGACGGTGGGTGTGCTTTATTTGTATATATCTACCAGCCTACTAATACGTTTTTTTGTTGGAGAGTTATGAGTCCGCGGTCAACAGGAGGTTTCCCCTCCCACAACTATCTTAAGTATGAGGTGAAGTATTGCAAGTGCCGGAGGAAATGTATTATCCAGGTCTCTAAAACTCCATGTAATCCCAATAGGATATTCTACACATGCCCGGGCAATCTTAAGGTAATACCAAATACATTGGATGGATATTTGAAGGTTTAACACTCGTATTGAGTGTATTGACCTTTTTTGCTCCCGATGTGAACAGAGGAACCTCGCATTTCCTAGCTAGTCAAACCATCCTCAAACAGATGCACACATGGAAGGTCGTTGCAACTATTTTCATTGGGCAACTACCATTGGTCCAGATGAGGAAACTATTTCGCCGATGACACTTGGAGGGAATATTGGCGACCGCATTCTTGAGCTGGAGAGTGGGGTGCCTAGACAGATGGGGTCTTTTGAGGCATCTCAAGAAATACTGTTGCAAGGGTTAAAGACATTTAAGTTTATAATTATCTCATGTGTTGTTGTATTCATATTTTCGTACATACTTAAGAGCTAGAAGTGAGTGGTCATGTAATGGTTGAACATTTTTTTTTTCAAATCCACTAAAATTGACACAATTAATGTGTCTTTGTTTCATTGGATCGTTACTTTCGGATGTCCTATTGATGGGGTTGTGCTGATCTCGGGTCTAGAAAACCTCGGACCTCAGCGGACAGGGGTTGACAATGTCACCATGTCAAGCAATACATGCAGGATGATGTTGATCTATCTAGCTGAATTGGTATCCACGCACACTGGTGTAAAGAAAGTAGTCGACTATGTTCACATATTAATTGCCTGATTTCAAACGATGGAATTGAGCTGAATTGGTAAATTCCCCTTTATCTTACCATTGTGTGGTCGCACCAAATAGCTGGTTTCTAACAAAGTTGAGTTGATAACTGAATCACGAGTGAGTCCATAGAGTGGATTCTGTGGTGGACTTTTTGGAATGGCGTGCATCTTCACGAGCACACTATGCCATTTCCATTATTAACCGAGTGCTATTTAAAGGCTTAAACCCGTTGCTTTTTGTGTCGAAGCTTGGATCCAATACCGACATCTAAGGTCGAAGGTATCTCGCGTTAAACTCTCATACAAGTAATCCTTGTGCAGGTTATATATTCTACGCTTTTTTTATTCAAACTTTACGTTAGTTTGATATCCATGGTGTAGACTACGTAATTGTCTTTCAAAGAATTCCACTTGATGTAGCACAATTCGGTCACTCTTAACTGACGCTCACGTAACTCCTGGAAGATACCTGAGAAGAAGAAAATTCCTAGAGAGAGTTACCCGGCGGGAACACTCCGATGATTGAGTTAGTACTTGGTAGGAGAAGCAAGGAGGAAGATGAAGACTAAGAGTGGAGATAGCGCGCGTACCGTAGCTGAATCCTTCTCCCACCTTGATGCTAAACTCCTTATAGCAGAAATCTGTTACCTCTCCCCGTTGTCCTCTGACAGGGCGGGTATAACCGTCACTGCCAACCTGCCGCAGCCATTATTGGCAGGGCTGCGGTGGCACGCGCGGGGCCGTCACCGCTGGGTACATGTCTGTCAGGTATAGGGCACCTTCTAAAGGTGGTAGGCACGATGCTGCCTGACGAGGGACATGGCTTGCTGCCATCAGATTTGTTTGGTACGACGGTCGGGCAGGAGATCTTCCTGCCTTCCCTCATGCAGCTCGTCGAGCTGCCACAAACTGGGGTGCTTCAAGGCAGATGGGTCCCTGCCTAGAAGCACCGAGGTGCTCCTTCCCAGGTAGGTAAAAGCTTGGTGTCCCTTAGGGGGGAGCCCTTTCTCTTCGAGTTGGGCGGGGGACTGACTCACCGGGGTATTAGCCCTCGGCGAGTTGACCGTCTTTGACTTGGCGTTTCCTCTGTATCGAGTCGGGATCGTGCTGCTAGGCTGGACTGTTCACCAAGCCAGGTCATGCACACGTGTCCTGGGTTCATGGGGTTGAGCCAAATCGTCCTCCATCAATTGCCCCCCACTCCCCGTGCTGGGGACGGGGGGCCCCAGTGCGTGGAGTTCATGGTTCGCCGGGCGGATTTGGCTCAGTTGCTCACACTGTCATGCTAGGTGGTTCAGTGGCTGGACCGGCCGGGCGTTTGGTTCTTTACGGGAAAAAACCCACGTCTCGTGCAACTAACGCGCGGGCGTCAGGCATTTTATGCTGCGCGGACGCCAAAAAACGCGCTAAATTAAATTTGCGTCGGGAGCCCCGCAACCGGTTTCTTTGAGGTCCGTTGGATTGATCCAATCCTGACCGTTGGTCACCGGGCCCCGCATCTATAAATAGTGGGGTTCTGGCATTCTTTTCGTTGCTAAGTAGCTTTTGCTTTGAGCTCGCGTCTAAAGTCTCCAGCTCGGGTCTTTTTAGTTCGTTTTCGCCTATTTTAGGTGAGTCTCTGAGTCTTTCCTTTCCTTTTCTTTCTTTCTTMTTTTCTTAGCCCGTCCTCCTTATGTCTAGTGAGAGTAGCTTCTCGGATGAGCCCGGGGTGGGCACTTCGGGTCATGGTGACCCTTCCCCGGCCCGACCTGCCCGCGAAGCACGGGCAGCTTCGGGTAGGTTGGCGTCCACCTCCCATCGAGGTCGGGTGCCGGATCAGTTCGGTCCCTCTACTTTGACACCAGAGAGGCTTCGAGACCTCATCCAGCAGTTCAACCTTCCTTCTGAGTACAGCTACAGCCTTCCCACCGGTAATTTCCCCTAGGAGCACGGTCCAAATGAGGTCGTGATTTTCATGGAACAGCTCGTCGGCGGGCTTCRTCTCCCTCTTCACCCCCTTATCCCCGAGGTGTTAAGGCGTTTCAATATCACGCTGGATCAGCTCCACCCCAACTCCATTCGGAATTTAGTGGGGACCATTTCCCTCTACCATGAAAAGCGGTTTGCTTTGGACGCGGACATACTCTGCTCCATACTGCTGATAAAAAAGAGCGCCTCTAGCTTTTCCCCTGAGCACGAGCAGGTCTACTACTTATCTCCTCGCTCAGGCTTTAAGCTACTGCATAAGTTCTCGAGCAAGGTCCCGGCTTGGAAGCGGGACTACTTTGTGGTCCGGGCTAGCACAAGATGGCCCTTCCTTACTAGCTGGAGGGTGGCTACCCAAGCGACCAGCATCGCCTTCAACTAGCAGATGTGGGAGGCCTTCCACTCGTGGGCTCAGGCTGAGCTTGCTCAGGCCGATTTGAGCTCGAGTAGGTCTATTTCTGTCTTTTGGCGCTTTGTTTATATCTGCTTGTCGTTTTTGGATTTACTGATGCCAACTTTGCTATAGGCCCCATGGACGAAGAAGAGAGAATCACGGCTACCCGGCTCCTTAACCAAATGAAGAGGAGGAAGAAACGGACTGCCAAGAAGGCCGCCAAAAGGGCTCGTGTGGAGTCACCGAGGGCTCCCTCCCCCGAACCCGATCATTCCCGGGCTCCTACCCCTGAGACCGGGCTCAACAGTGCCCCTCCGATGATAAATCTGGAGGGTGACTTTCCACCCCAAAGACCTGAGGCTGCGAGGGGCTTGGAGAACGAGCCAGCCGGGGTTACTGCTGAGGCCCTGAGCTCAGCTGGGGCGGCTGCTGAGGCTACAGAGGGGTCGGCTCAGCACACTGCAGACACGGCGGCGTCTAGCTCGGGGACCGAAGAGGAGGAGTCCATCTTGGATCCCGAGGTCAGCCTCGACCGAAGCAAGAGGGGCGTCATCAATGCAGAAGTCATGAGCTGGGCCGAACTCTCCCCAGGTCAGCTTGGAGGTCGCACGGCAACCCACATCATGGTGGTAAGTTCATTTTTTGTGAGCAAACACTTTATTTCACTTCTCTGCTTTCTCCCTTTTATTTTTGGCTGACTAGTTTCCTTCTGTTAGGCGAACACTGCCGTGCATGCCTTAACTTTCCAATCCGATAAACACCTGAGGCGCGCTTTGGCTGCTAAGGAATCATCCCGTGTGGCCCATGCCGAGCTGAAGGCAACACAGGACAAGGTTCATCAATTGGAGAGTGCTGCCGCTGCCCAGAAAGGTCTGAACGATACCTTGGCACTAGAGAGGGAGGAGCTGGCTCGAGAACGAGACAGATTGAAGCCAGAGGTGAACGGGTTCCGAGTTGGTCAAGAAGCCCTAAAGCTCGAGGTGGAAAGCCTCAAAATGGCCCAAAAGGCTTCGCAACTCAAGATGCAGGCCCTCAAGGGAACCAAGGAGGCCCTAGAGCGCGAGGTGGAGTCTCTCAAGGCCGATATCGAGGAGAAGACGGAAATCTTTCATGATGATCTGGAACAGACCAAGGTTTAGTCCGTCATCGACTACGTCAAGTCCTCGAGGTTCGACAATGTAATGTCAAAGGCCTACCGTAGGGGGTTCAAGCTTGGCCGATGGTGGATAAGGCATACCTACCCCGATCTGGATATAAGTGCCTTCACTTCTTTCAACATCACAGATGACATGGCACGCCAGGCCACGGATGACCCAGACTCTGAAGACGATGGTGACAACGGGGAGGCTGACGCCACCGATCTGACTGATTCTTCTGAGGAAACCCCTGAAGCTGGTCAAACGCAACTTTGAAGAGGATGTCGGCTGAGCTACCTAAGTCGATGAGTACGCGCCTGACCTCGAAGTCGTTGATTCTTAGCTTTATTACGAGCGCATCATCGTGGGGGTAGTGGACTCCTCGCGCATCATATTCTGTGAAGAAAATTGGCTCTTTTGTTCTCGGCCGCTTTGGGGGGTTCTACTCCTCCTGGGTGGCCTCACGAACCGACGTCCGAGCTGCCGCTGAAGTGCAACCCGCAACGATCGAACCTCCCACTATCATGTGGATGGTTCCCCGAACTGGCCTCTCCTCCGGAGGCTGCCTCTGCGGTTGCTTGGCCAGCCTGCTGCTGGATTCGGGGGCATCCTTACCGTTCTCCCCTTGCCGACCTGTTTTATTACTATTATTATTATTATTCTGTACAAAGTTTCTCAGATATCCGCGACGGATGAGCTCCTCTATCTCGTCACGGTGGTTTTTACAACTCTCGATACTGTGACCGTGATCTTTGTGAAAACTGCAATACAGATTCTTATTTCTTTCATTGGGATTCCCCCTCAGATGGGGTGGTCACTTCACGTACGGGGTGTCCTTGATCGCCATCAGGATTTCAGCCCACTTCGCGTTCAGTGGGGTGTAATCAGCTCAGTCCGCTATAGGAGGTCGGAAAAACTAACCCGACTTTGCCCCCCGAGCTGTGTCCTTTTTCTTTTGGCTATCCCCTTGGCTGGAAAGCTCTCCTTCCCTCTTCCTTTTTTTGGGCGTGCCCTCGCCCTTTTGGTAGATCTCCTCTTTGGTGGCTATGAACCTGTCCGCAAGCTTCAGGAACTCAGCTATGGTCGCTGGTTGGTTGACGACCATGTGCCACTTAAACTCTTTGTGTGTCACACCCTTCTTAGCTGCTGCAAGGCGTATGGTGGGGTCCAGGCGTGGTATCTACATACAGCTATCATTGAACCGCTTGATGTAACTTCAGATGGATTCTCCCTCTCTCTGCACTTTGTTGAGGAGACTTTCTTCAGTTCACGGACACCACTTGCTAGTAACGAAGTGGGACGCGAAGGCTTGCGCGAACTGCGCCTAGCTTCTTATCGATCCTGGTGCCAAGTTCTGGTACCATGTACGGGTTGCTCCTCCAAAAGTGGTGGAGAAGGCCACGCACATGCATGACTCACTAGCTCTCGCCAGGTGCATCTGCGACTGAAAAGCGTCCATGTGATCATTTGGGTCGAATGACCCGTCGTACTTGTCAAGAGGGGGGAGCTTGAAGTCTTTAGGCATTGGGACTGCCAGGAGCTCCGGAGATAGGGGAGACTGGACTGAAAGGAGGGGTGCCTTGGCTTCGCCTGAGCTTACCTCTTCTTTGCCCCCGAGCTCGGGCAGGTCATGGGTGGCAGATCGGCGAGCTCGGTGGCGGCGTCTCTGCTTCTTGGCGGGCTCGGCGTTGGTGCTGCTCACCTACGTGCTATCAGGAATGGTGTGTGCCCTAAGTAGCTCAGGCCGCCAGTGCTGGCTTCGGACAGAAGGATCCTGCTTGGAGCCTGCGGCTAGGATCTCGAACCAGTTCTCTAGGAACGGGGTATCGGGCTTCGAGGGCTAAGGAGACGTGGACCTGGCGAGCTGGGGTCCTCCCGACCTGACTACCTGTGATGAGGTCGGAGTG
Organism: Nelumbo nucifera; assembly: GCF_000365185.1. The sequence continues at coordinate 1,694,241 of NW_010729167.1, forward strand.
GCTGTTCTTCCGCGTTTGCTGCGGGAGGAGGCCTAGCTCCTAGGAGGGTTCTGGGGGACCTCTCCTTGGTGAGAAAGGTGCTCCTCTTGGTGGCCAGGCCTGGCTTGCTACGAGGTCGGGTGCCGAGGAGGGAGCTGCGGCTGCTGATGCTGAGGTTGGGGCAACTGAGGGAATTACTGCTGATAGTGGTACTGGGAGACCTGGTGTAGCACGTGCTGTTGATAGATCTGAAACTGTTGAAACTGTTGCATTTGAGCCTGCATGGTCCGCATGCATTGCACCAAATCTTCCAACTGGTTCAGGCTGGCCGGTGGGGGCACAATCGAGGGTTCAGTGAAGGTTGTTCCGACTGTGGTAGGGAGTGGAGCAACGACGGGTGCCCCTGCAAGAGGCACGTTCAAACTAGGGATCCCGTCCGCTGAGAGGGGGCCGGTGAATTGTTCGATGCAGACAGTAGGAAGCTGGGGTTGTTCCCTTGAGTTATTCATCTCCATGCTTCATCCGATATTGCTTGAGGACACCATGAGCGTTGAGYTTTTGGAGAGTAAAAAGATGTGAAAGTTTTAGAGAAAGGCTTTCCGAAGCGTTTCCCACAAACGGCGCCAAATGATGTAGCGCGATCCGGTCACTCTTAGCTGGCGCTCACGTGGCTCCTGGAAGATACCTGAGAAGAAGAAAATTCCCGGAGGGAGTTACCCGGCGGGAATGCTCTGATGATTGAGTTAGTACTTGGTAGGAGAAGCAAGGAGGAAGATGAAGACTAAGAGTGGAGATAGCACGCATACCATAGCTGAATCCTTCTCTCACCTTGATGCTAAACTCCTTATAGCAGAAATCTGTTACCTCTCCCCGTCATCCTCTGACAGGGCAGGTATAACCGTCACTGCCAACCTACCGCAACCGTTATTGGCAGGGCTGAGGTGGCACGCGTGGGGCCGTCACCGCTGGGTACGTATCTGTCAGGTGTAGGGCACCTTCTAAAGGCGGCAGGCACGATGCTGCCTGACGAGGGACATGGCTTGCTGCCATCAGATTTGTCTGGTACAGCGGTCGGGCAAGAGATCTTCCTGCCTTCCCTCATGCGGCTCGCCGAGCTACCACAAACTGGGGTGCTTCAGGGCAGATGGGTCCCTGCCTAGAAGCACCGAGGTGCTCCTTCCTAGGTAGGTAAAAGCTTGGTGYCCCTTAGGGGGGAGCCTAGGCTCTCCGAGCTAGGCGGGGGACTGACTCACCGGGGTATTAGCCCTCGGCAAGTTGATTGTCTTTGACTTGGCGTTTCCTCCGTACCGAGTCGGGATCGTGCTGCTAGGCTGGACTGTTCACCAAGCCAGGTCACGCGCATGTGTCCTGGGTTCATGGGGTTGAGCCAAATCGTCCTCCATCACCACTCTCACTTTTCTCTTTTTATTTTTTATTTATTTATTTTTATTTTGTTTAGTCGTTTTGAATGGAGGAATCCTTTGAGGTCGAGGTATCCTTACTGGATATTCCCAAGTGAACTTCCGTTGTTTGCCACCTCCCATGTCCGAGATGGACTATAAATATGATGGACAACAAATTTTATGCGGTCATCATTGCGACTACTTGGGGCGAAGTGAGAAGCTTCTTTGGTGCTAGAGCAGCTGTCCAATATCTACAATCATACTGGTGCATCAACATAAAGGATGCAAACTTTGATGCCATGAAAGAATACTAGCGCATTTTCCTTGAACAAGGTTCAAGAAGCCAAACTACAAAATGTCAGGACAAAATTATCCTATCTCCGGGTCATCCAATATCTACAATCACACAGGTGGACGCGACCAAGAGGGGTGAACGGGTGGTATGGAAGCAGTGTGTGCATCCCAACCTAGCCTAGCCCACCTTGGTGGATCATTGTATGCACAGACCAAGATGGAATGACTCATGGGTTAGTGTAGTATCTGTGCTGGAGTCCTCAGTGATAGGATTAGCCTATCTCTGGGCCCGTTCACCCACTAAAATGGATGGATGCGGCCGAGAGAGATGAACATATAGTGTGGGAGCAGTGTGTTCGTCCCAGCCTAGCCTAGTCCACCTTGGTGGATCATTGTATGCATAGGCTGAGATGGAATGACTCACGAATCAGTGTAGTGTTTGTACTGGAGGCCTCAGTGATAGGAATAGCCTCTCTCCGGGCCCGTTCACCTTTGGACCCGAGTGGACGCGGCTGAGAGGGGTAAATGTGTGGTGTGGGAGCATTGTATGCATTCCAGCCTAGTCTAGACCACCTTGGTGGATCATTATATGCATAGATCGAGATGGAATGACTCACGGGTCGTTGTAGTGTTTGTGTCGGAGGCCTCAGTTATCAAAACAACAAATCTCTAGGCCCGTTCAGACTATGACGTGGGCAAACACGGCCGAGAGGGGTGAACGTGTGGTGTGGGAGCACTAAGCTGGGACCCAGCCTAGCATAGTCCACATTAGCTGGATCAATGTATGCATAGATCGAGATGCAATGACTAACGGGTCATTGTAGTGTTTGTACTGGAGGCCTCAGTGACTATATTAGCATATCTCCGATTTGTTCAGCCTCAGATGTGTTCGAGAGGGGTGAACATGTGGTGTGGGAGCACTATGTGTGTCTCAACCTAGTCTAGTCCACTTAGGTGGATCATTATATGCACAGACTGAGATGAAATGACTCACTGGTCATTGTAGTGTGTGCCAGAGAACTTAGTGACCAAATCAGCCTATCTCCAGGCCCGTTCAGCTTCGGACGCGGGTGAACATGGCTAGAGAGGTTCATGTGTGGTGTGGGACCACTAGGCTGGGTCCTAGCCTAGCATAGTCCACATTGGGTGGATCATTGTATGCATAGACCGAGATGGAATGATTCACAGGTCAGAGTAGTGTTTGTGTCTAAGGCCTAAGAGATAGGATCAGCCTATTTCTGGGCCCATTCACCTTCGGACGCGGGTGGATGTGACCGAGAGGGGTGAACGTGTGGTGTGGGAGCACTGTGTGCGTCCCAACCTAGTCTAGGCCACCTTGGTGAATCATTATATGCACAAACTGAGATGGAATGACTCACGGGCCATTGTAGTGTTTGTGTCGGAGGCCTTAGTGACTGGATCAACCAATCTCTGGACCCGTTCAGACTCGAATGCGCTCGAGAGGGGTGAATGTGTGGTGTGGGAGCACTGTGTGTGTCCTAACCTAGTCTAGGCCACCTTGGTGTGTGGTGTGGGAGCTATCTGTTACGGCTAATTGGATTGTCCATGATAGAGGTCTCAATTTACCGGGTCAGGCCATCTTTGGGGCCGTTCATCCGTTGGACACCAATGGACAGAGATGAGATGGGTGTGTGGTTTTTCAACCTATATGTTTTGGGCTACCTTGTAATTGTTTTTCGGGCTAGTGTGTGTTTAGTGTCTATGTTTCGGTCCATTGGGGAGGTGACACCTCGTGCCTCCTCGTATATGCTAACTATACTTTCTTTATTTGAATTATTAATATAACTACTCTTAATTGTCAAAAAAACAATAAAATAATGTCAACCATTCCGCCACATCGACTACAGTGCACCACCCTTTTCAGATGGTTATGATTCAATCCTTTTCATCCGTGGCAGGCTTGGTGGTCGCTTCATTTTGGGTGGGCAAAGTTGCACTGATGGCGTCACCGTCTGCATTACACTGATTGAGCTTGAACTTCCCCCCATTCCAGAGGCTGAGTTGTAAGAGGACATTGGATGAATCGGTTCTACATATATTACCCGTTGTGTATCAAAGGAGTGTAAAACCAGAGATTTTCTGTTGATTCTTTCTATCTTATTCATTGAGAATTCAAAAAATATACATGGTTATATACATGGTTATACCCATAGAATCTCTTAAGCTTATGGCAATTAGAACTCCTAAATTTATAGGGATTCAAACATATCTTTCCTATCTGAACTATACATGATAAGGAAAGGATAAGAATATATTATACAAAGAAGATATACACTGAACGAAGTCCTAATTCAGCGCATAATCCTAACACCCCTTCAAGTTGGAGCGTGTAGATTGTAAAGGCCCAACTTGCGGAGAAAGTACTCAAATTCTTTGTGACCCAGTGCCTCTGTAAAAATGTCAGCCAGCTGAACGGTAGTTGACACATAAGCAGGACGAATGCAGCCATTTTGATTCTCATCACACACAAAATAGCAATCAACTTCAATATGTTTCGTACGCTCATGAAACACTGGGTTTGCTGCAATATGCAAGGCTGCCTGACTATCACAATATAATCACATTGAGTTTGAATGCATAATGCCAAGAGCCAATAACAATCCTTTCAGCCATTTTAATTCACACATGGCAGTGGCCATAGAACAATACTCGACTTCCGCTGAAGAACGAGCCACAGTGTGTTGTTTCTTAGTTTTCCAGGAAATAGGTGATTTCCCAAGTAGAATAAACCATCTAGACAGAGAACGTCGGGACAAAGGACAGCTCGCCCAGTTTGAATCACACCATGCATATAACTGTAAGTCACAGTCTGAACGCAAGAGAATTCCTTAACCAGGATTTCCTTTCAAGTAGCGCACCACCCGCAATGCAGCCTCCCAATGTCTTTCTTGCGGTTGCTGCATAAATTGTGATAGAACATGCACACAATAAGACAACTCTGGATGAGTTGCTGAGAGATAAATAAACCTGCCCACCAAGCGCCTATATTGCTCAGAATCAGATAAGAGAGGCCCATCTGTCAAAGCGAGATTGTGATTCTGCTCTAGAGGAAAAGGAACAGGTTTTGCACCAAGTAATCCAACTTCAGAGATAATATCCAAAGCATACTTACGTTGAGATAGAAAAATTCCTGTTGAGTTTCGGGCAACTTCAATGCCTAAAAAATACTTCAATGGTCCCAAGTCTTTCATATGAAAGCAGTCACTCAAATATTTCTTGAAGATTTGAATTGCCATACGATCATTTCCTGACACGACAATGTCGTCCACATACACGAGGACAAGCACATGCACCCTGTCTCGACGAAAGGTGAAGAGGGAGTAATCTGAACATGATTGCTGAATTCCATATGTCTTCAAGGCTGCGACTAATTTAGCAAACCAACATCTCGGCGCTTGTTTCAGGCCATACAGATATTTTTGCAACCGACACACCATACCTGGTTTATTTGATTGAAAACCAGGAGGCATTCGCATGTAGACTTCCTCATGAAGGTCACCATGCAAGAATGCGTTATGTACGTCCATTTGATGAAGCTCCCAATTTCTAGCTGCTGCGATTGCAAGGAAGGTACGGACAGTAATCATTTTTGCAACTGGGGCAAAAGTTTCATTATAATCAAGTCCCTTAACCTGCTTGTTCCCGAAAATCATGAGACGGGCTTTGTAATTTTCCACTATCCCATCAGCATTATACTTAATTCGATACACCCATTTGCATCCTATGGCTCATTTTCCTGATGGCAAAAGCTCCACAGTCCACGTCTGATTATTTTCAAGTGCCTGTATTTCTTTTTGCATCGCATCCCTTCATTTTTCATCCTTTACGGCCTCAGCAAAAGAAGTAGGTTCAACTCTTGCAGTAATAGTTGGCAAGAAAGCACGATGTCGAGAAGAAAAAATGTTACAGTTCACATAGTTATCTATGGAATAAGGACTACTTGCAGAATGTGATTGGCCGAGTGAGCTTTCAAAGAGACGCGGAGAGGGACTCAATTGCTGTGTGGTGTGAAGCACATAATCTCTCAACCTTGTGGACTGCTATTTATGTCGATGCCCATGCCCCAAATGAAATTTAGAGTGCTGCTGTTGCTCAATATCGCCACCCCCCTTACGTCAGGACTGTCTTCGCTTGCATTTTCTGTGGTGGCGTCACAAGAATGCATGGGTTCACCAGCATTTGCATTCGGGTCTATGCGGGTTCCTTCTTCTACACGGATCCTTCTTTAGCGAGTTCACCTTGCTGGTCAATCTCCATCTCGCCATTTGCTTGTCTAGGTAAATAAGTGGATGGAACCTCATCTATCCCACCTATTCCACAATTAAATTGGCTTTGTGCTTTGTTTGGCTGTGCATCCTCCTTGCGTGCATACGGGAATTCATGCTCTAAAAAAGTAAAATCTCTTGATGCAAAGAACATGCCGGACTCTAAATCATACAAGCTTCATCATTTCTTTCCAAAAGGATACCCAACAAAAACACACCGTTTGCTTCGACTAACAAATTTATCCCCTCCATGTCCATGATTGTGCGCACATGCTAAGCAACCAAAAGCTCGCACATTTTCATAAGGAGGTTGCCCAAATAACACTTCATAGGGAGTCTTTCCCTTCAACAGAATGGACGGTGTCCGATTAATCAAATAACATGCGGTCAAGACACATTCCCCCCAAAAATCAATAGACAAGCTAGCTTGAAAGCGCAAGGCTCGAGCAACATAGAGTATGTGGCGGTGCTTGCATTCAACCCTCCTGTTTTGTTGAAAGGTCCCGACACAAGTGGTTTGATGAATAATACCATGTTCAACAAAATAACTAGCCAAGCAGACAAACCCAGTCCCATTATTAGTACAGATCACCTTTACAGGTTTGTTAAATTGCCTTTGAACCATAGCAAAAAATTCCGAAGAACTTGTCCCACTTCCGTCTTATCAACCAGATGATAAATCCAAACACCTCTAGAAAAGTCGTCTACTATGGGTAAGAAATAATGAGCATCACAAGAAGCTGCGGTTCTATAAGGACCCCACAAATCACAATGAATTAACTCAAAAATATCGGATGCTTTATTATTACTAGAAACAAACTCTTCTCGACATTGTTTAGCTCGGAAGCATACATCACAACCCTTAATACTGTCATCATTATTATTCTTAGTACTAATAAAAGGCAGCAACTTAACAATTCTATAAGAAGGATGCCCTAACCTTTGATGCCAAATATCACATGTCCTGCTCTCTGTAGTCTTCATTGCTCTTGCTGATGCAATGCTCCGGAAATAATAGAGTCTCTCTCGCTGCTCACCCTCTTCAATCAGCATCCTCGTAGTGTGGTCCTATATCACACAGAATCTATTAGTGAACTGGACAATACAATTCGATTCCTTAATCAATTGTGATACAGAAAGTAAATTGCAATTCAAACTAGGCACATATAAAACACTAGTCAGTTTTAGATGATCGTCCAGTGCAACTGTGCCTTCTTTCTCTGCTATTGTCGCTTTCCCATCTGGTTGCCCGACAGAGCATGGAATGACATTCTTTATGTCTCTCATCGACGCAATGCTTTTTGTCATATGACGAGAAGCCCCTGTGTCTATTATCCACTCTGACAATTTTTGCTTACCACTTAGTCGTTGACTCCCCTCTTTCTATGTGTTCAAAAGGTTGAGTAACATGTTCCATTGCTCACTACTCAGTCCATTTAACCCAGTCTTGGCTGCATCAACTGATTCTTCTTGAGACGCATTGCCTTGCGTAGAGACTTTGGTTGTATTGGCCTTGACTTGGTCGCCACGACCTTTTCCTCCTGCCCCTGCTCCTTGTTTCTGTCCACCACGCCCTTGGCCTATTCCACGAGAATTATTTTTTGGCCGATCACCCCACCATTCAGGGTAGTCGATCAGTTGGAAACAAGATTCTGCATCGTGGCCTGCCTTGTTGCAGTGAGTACATACCACGTTCTTGTCTCTGCCTTCGCTTTGCCTCTTCCCTGCGTGGGCTGCGAAGGCCACAGCTTCAATCTTTTCTTCCTTTGTGCGAGTCATGGTTTGAACTTGCTCCTCTTGAATCACTATGGCATAGGCTCGATTCAAGCTTGGCAAGGGTTCTGTACTCAGTATATGTGAACGCACACCTCCATAGACTGCGCCATCTAGCCCCATCAAAAATTGATGAAGTTTCTCTTCATCTCGCTTCTTATCCCATGCCCTACTTATGTTGCTGCTGCACTTACCACATTGACAAGTGGGATATTGCTCATAATTTCCTAATTCCTCCCAAATCATCTTGAGTTTGCCATAGTAATTTAGAGTCGTCATACCCCTTTGTTTGCAATTCGCCAGCTCGGATTTGAGTTGTTGAACTCGTGGTCCATTACCAATAGAGAATCGCTCCTTTATGTCGTCCTAGAGTGTCTTCGCAATCTCTGTGTACGTTATGGTTGAACGCAAATTAGGTTCAATCGTATTCAGAATCCATGACACAAGCATGGAATTCACCATCCACCAATCTTCCAATTCCACTGAATCGTCTGAAGGTTGTTTCACCGATCCATCGATGAAGCCGAACTTCTTCTTGGTTCGCAGTGTCGTTCTTATTGCTCGAGCCCATTCATCATAGTTGTCGCCTCTAAGCTGAATCTGTGTGATAATGCTACTTGGATTGTCATTGGTTGATAGAAGGTAGGGTGAGATTACGTTCCTTGTCAATTGACCGCCACCCTGCTCTTTTTCTCTGATTTCAGCCATGGTGACTATTGTGTCTGAAAGCCCACAATCGATGGCAGAATCGCCACAAAAGACAAAGGACCGATCTCCGGATCTCCCTTCTGTAGAACGTTGACTCGCCGGTGAAGAAATCAGAACATTCTGATCGAGAATGAACCCCCAAGTTCTCTGTTACTCGCACAAGAAGAACCGTTCAGTTTCGACCGAACGGAATTTCTGTAGAAGGAGAAGAGGACCGAAGAACTCTACAAAAAACGGAGTGCCGAACTGAATCTGGAGTGCCAAGTTTGTCTTTTGGTGGCACTGAACAACGCCGCTGCCGCCACTGATCTCCAGAGGTCTTGGAATGCAGACCTCTCACTCCTGTTGGCACCTCCGGTGAAGGGCAAGATGTTCAAGGGACTGTCTGTCTGCTGCGCAATGGTGATCGTCACCTTCTTCAGTGTCGAGATCGTCACCTTCTTCAGCATCGGCATCTCCGGCTACTGGGCATTCGGCAATCAAGCAGAGGGAACCGTTCTCAGCAACTTCTTGGACAACGACAAGCCTTTGGTGCCCAAGTGGTTCCTTTTGATGACCAATATCTTCACTCTCCTGCAACTTTTAGCCATTGGTGTGGTGAGAATCAAATAAGACCCAAGACTGAGAGCAAGCGCAATTGACTCGATCAACTAGAAATCATCATGGCTCTGATACCATGTAAAACCAGAGCTTTTCCAGTTGATTCTTTCTATCTTATTCATTGATAATTCAAAAAATATACATGGTTATACCCATTGAATCTTCTAAGCTTATGGCAACTAGAATTCCTAAGTTTATAAGGACTCAAACATATCTTTCCTGTCTGAACTATACATGATAAGGAAAGGATAAGAAGATATTATACAAAGAAGATATACACTGAACGGAGTCCTAATTCAGCGCATAATCCTAACATGGAGTAATATGGGTCCACAAACTCGTATATGTTCCACTTAGTATAAGCAATAGCATGAATCATTTGCCATGTGAGACAGTCACAATGCTTGGCATCCAACCATAGACAACACATGTTATCACCCTTTCTCACCTCGAACTCATACAATGACGATCTTGTCACCTATGCCAAATTGATCATAGATTTCCATCATCAATGACTCGTAAGTCATAGTTGAGTGCACTATAATCCCAATTAAAGAAGCCTTGTATGTGCACACGAATAATAATGTCTTATCTGTTGGTTCGACAATGCTACATAATGATGTATTGGGGGGAAACAATCAATTGTTGATACATAAAAATACAATCACACATATTGGGGGGAACCAATAAATTGTTGATACATAAACAATAAAATCATAGATATTGAGGGGGAACCAATCAATCATTTATACACAAACAATACAATCACAAATATTTGTGGAAGACATTTTAGTAAAATTGTATGTCACAGTTTTTCGTTGAATGTATTAACATACTGAAACACTCATTAAAGTGTAATTTCTCTTTTACATCATGCTATATATAAACTAAATATGATTATAAGATTCATCATCCTTACATTTTGTGAATAGTATAATAAGATTGGTTTCGATGGATGGAGGGCACGATTTACAGCTTGAAGAAATTCGATCCACAATGATCTGTCAATGAAGGTAGGTTTGATGCCCAACTACGGCTCTCAGTAAATAGAGCTACAACTCAAACACTAGAGAGTTATCAACTTAATCAGAAAAAAGACCTCTAAATCTGCACCACACCTCACCCCTTTCAAGGATCAACTACTGGCAAGTCACGCAAGCTCTGGCGATAAGCATATGCATCAAGATTGGTCTCACTCCAAAGAGGGCATTTAGTCATCGATCGATCGCTCCAATAGACTCTGATGATAGGCTTCTATATCTGGACAGGTTTCTCTCCTAGGAGGTCTTTCATTCATCGAGTAGTCACTCCAACAATCTTTGATAGTCACCCTTTTTGTAGCTGGACTAGTCACTCCAAAGAAGGCATTCACTATTGAGTGGTAAGCATCTGCAATCTCCCCTCTCTCTCTCTCTCTCTCTCTGTATCTATCCCTCTCTCCATCAATGTGTTTCCCTTATGTTTAGGCACTCGCTGTCGTTGTCTCTGCATCTAAATCTATATCTCAAATTCGCTCTCTCACTCTCTCTTTCTCTTCTCTCTCTATCACTGTTTCCCTTGCCCTCTCTTTCTCTCTCTCTCTCTCTCTTTCTCTATCACTATATCTATATTCTCTCATTGGATCAGCCTATCACAAGTCTGAATACCCATATAGGTAAAGGATTTTTAGGTACCCACCAACAATATAACCAACACAAAATTCCTTGTTTTCTAAAAAACTTCAGCGATCTTGCAAATGATTTAGTAGCTTATGATAGATTGCTATAGATTTCATGTTGAAAGCATGATAATTCTACAAGTGGTACTTCATAGTGGTTATATTGTTCGCACATACAACAAATTCAACCCATATGGCGTTGATCCACCAAGGTGGACTAGAAACTACACTGACCTGTGAGTCATTCCATCTCTGTCTATGCAGACAATGATCTACCAAGGTGGACTAGACTAGGCTGGGACACACACAGTACTCCCACACCACACGTTCACCCCTTTTGGCCGCATCCGCGCATCCGAAGTTGAATGCGGGTTTGAAGATAGGCTGATCTAGTCACTAAGGCCTACGGTACAGACACTATACTGACCCGTGAGTCATTCCATCTCGGTCTATGCATACAATGATCCACCAAGTCAGACTAGACTAGGCTGGGACACACACAGTGCTCCCACACCACATGTTCACTCCTCTCGGATGCATCCTCCTGCGTTCAAGGCTAAACAGACCTAGAGATAGGCTAATCCGGTCACTAAGGCCTCTAACACAGACTCTACAATGGCCCATGGGTCATTCCATCTTGGATTGTCATACAGTAATCCACCAAGGCATACTAGACTAGGCAGGGGCGCACACAGTGATCCCACACCACATGTTCACCCCTCTTGGATGTGTCTACCGGCATCCGTGGCTGAATGGTCCTAGAGATAGGATGATCCAGTCACTAAGGCCTTTGGCACATACATTACAATGACCCGAGAGTCATTGTATCTTGGTTTATGCATACAATGATCCACCTAACATAGACTACACTAGTCTGGGACCCAGCCTAGTGCCCCCACACCACACATTCACCCCTCTTAGCCACATCCACACACGTCTGAGTTTCAAAGGGCGTGGAGATTGGATGATCTGGTCATTGAGGACTCCAACACAGACACAACGATGAGCTGTGTGGCATACCATCTCAGTCCGTGCATACAATGATAGACCCAATGTGCACTCTGTTAGGCTGAGACCCATCCTAGTGCCCCATACCACACGTTCACCCCTCTTAGATGCATCTATCCGCATTCGAGGCTGAATGCGCTCAGAGATAGGCTGATCCGGTCACTGAGGCCTCTGACACAGACACTACAATGGCCCATAAGTCATTCCATTTGGGTCTATGCATATAATTATCCACCAAGGTAGCCTAGACTATTTTGGGATGCACACAGTGCTCCCACACCACACGTTCACCCCTCTCGGCAGTGTTCACTTGTGCCTGAAGGTGAACAGGCCTGCAGATAGGCTGATCCTGCCAATGAGGCCTCCGACACAAACACCACACTGACTTGTGAGTCATTCCATCTTAGTCTGTGCATACAATGATCCACCAAGTTGGATTAGACTAGGACGGGACGCACACAGTGCTCCCACACCACACATTCAGCCCTCTTAGACATATTCGTCCGCATTCAAGGCTGAATGGATGCGGAGATAGGATGATCCAGTCACTAAAGCCTCCAACACAAACACTACAATGATCCATGAGTCATTGCATTTCGGTCTGTGCATACAATGATCCACCCAATGTGGACTACGCTAGGTTGGGTCCCAGCCTAGCGCTCCCACACCAAACGTTCACACCTCTCAGCCGCATCCGCCCACGTCTGAGTTTGAATGGGCCCAGAGATAGGCTGATCCTGTCAATGAGGCCTCCGGTATAGACACTACACTGGTCCATGAGTCATTACATCTCGGTCCGTGCATACAATGATCCTATGAGGTGGACTATACTAGGCTGGGACACACATAGTGCTCCCACACCACACTTTCATCCCTCTTGGATGCATCCTCCTGTGTTCAAGGCTAAACGGGCATGGAGATAGGCTGATTCAATCACTGAGGCCTTCGACAAAGACACTGCAAAGGCCCATGAGTCATTCCATCTTGGTCTGTGCATACAGTAATCCACCAAGGTGGACTAGACTAGGTTGGAATGCACACAGTGCTCCCATACCACAACTTCACCCCTCTCAGATGCATCTGCCCACATCCCAAGATGAATGGACCTAGAGATAGGTTGATCCGATTATTGAGGCCTCTGGCGCAGACACTACAATGACTCACGAGTCAATGCATCTTTGTTTGTGCATACAATGATCCACGTAATGTGGATTACACTAGGCTAGGACCCAACCTAGTTCCCCCACACCATACGTTCACCCCTCTCAGCCTCGTCCGTATGCGTATGAGTCTAAAAGGGTCCGAAAATTGGATAATTGGTCATTGAGGCCTCCGACACAGACACTATGATGAGTCGTGAGGCATACCATCTCAGTCTGTGCATGCAATGATCCTCCCAATGTGCACTCCGTTAGGCAGGGTCCCATTGTACTGCCCCGCACCACACCTTCACCTCTATCCACTGTGTCCGCTTGCGTTTGAGTTTGAATGGGCCCAAAGATAGGTTGATCTTGTCACTGAGGCCTCCGACACAAACACTACACTGACCCGTGAGTCATTCCATCTCGGTTTGTGCATATAGTGATCCACCAAGGTGGCCTAGACTAGATTGTGACGCACACAGTGCTCCCTTACCACATGTTCACCTCTCTCGGCCGCATCTACTCGCGTCGGAAGGTGAACGGGTCCGGAGATACACTGATCCTATCAATGAGGCCTCCAACACAAACACTACAGTGACCTGTGAGTCATTTCATCTTAGTCTGTGCATACAATGATCCACCAAGGTGGATTAGACTAGGCTAGGACACTCACTATTGTCCCACACCACAGGTTCACCCCTCTTGGACGCATCCGCCCGCGTCCAAAGATGAATGGGCTCGGAGGTAGGATGTTCCGATCACTAAGGCTCCGATGCAGACACTACAATGGCCCATGAGTCATTGCATCTCGGTTTGTCTATACAATGATCCACCCAATGTGGACTATGCTAGGCTAGGTTCCAGCCTAGTGCTCCTGCACCACACGTTCACCCCTCTCAATTGCATCCGCCTGTGTCCGAGTCTTTAGGGCTCAGAGATAGGCTGATCCTGTCAATGAGGCATTTGGTACAAACACTCCACAGACCCATAAGCCATTCCATCTCGGTCTGTGCATACAATGATCCCCAAAGGTGGATTATACTAGGTTGGAATGGATACAGTGCTCCCATAACACACGTTCACCTCTCTCGGCCATGTCCACTCACGACCAAAAATTGAACGGGTCCATAGATAGGCTGATCTGGTTACTAAGGCCTCTGGCACACGCACTACAATGACCCGTGAGTCATTCCATCTTGGTCAGTGCATACAATAATCCACCAAGGTGGATTAGACTAGGCTGGGACGCACAGAGTGCTCCGACATCACCTGTTCACCCCTCTTGGATTCGTCCGCCCGCGTCCGATGCTGAATGGGCTTGGAGATAGGATAATCCTGTCATTGAGGCCTCTGATACAAAGATGAGCCATTACATTTTGGTTTGTGCATATAATGATCCACCCAATGTGGACTATGCCAGGCTCCATCTTAGCCTAGTGCTCCCACACCACATGTTCACCCCTCTTAGATGCATCCACCCATGTCCAAGTCTGAACGAACCCAGAGATAGGATGATCCTATTAATGAGGCCTCCGGTACAGAACTACACTGACCAATGAGTCATTCCATCTCGGCCTATGCAGACAATGACCCACCAAAGTGGAGCACACAGTGCTCCTACACCACACGTTCACCGCTCCCAGCCGCGTCCACCTACGTCCGAAGTTGAACGGGTTTGGAGATAGGCTTATCCGATTACTGAGGCCTCTGGCACATACACTACACTGACCCGTGAGTCATTCTATCTTGGTTTGTGTATATAATGATCCACCAAGGTGGACTAGACTAGGCTGGGATGCACACAATGCTCCCACACCACACGTTCACCCCTCTTGGACGTGTCCTCCTGCGTTCGAGGCTGCATGAGCCCGAAGATATGCTGATCCTATCACTAATGCCTCTGACACAGACACTACAATGGCCCATTAGTCATTCAATCTCGGTCTGTGCATACAGTAATCCACCAAGGTGGACTAGACTAGGCTAGGACGCACACAGTGCTCCAACACCACACGTTCAGCCCTCTCGGATGCGTCCGCCGACATCCCATGCTGAACGGACCCGAAGATAGACTGATATAGTCACTGAGGCCTCTGGCATAAACACTACAATGACTTGCGAGTCATTGCATCTTTGTTTGTGCATATAATGATCCACCTAATGTGGACTATGCTAGGCTAGGACCAGCCTAGTTCCCTACACCACACGTTCACACCTCTCAGCCACGTCCGCACGACTCCGAGTCTGAAAGGGCCCGAAAATTGGATAGTCTGGTAATTGAGGCCTCCAGCACGAACACTATGGTGAGCCGTGAGGAATACCATCTCAACCCGTGGATACACTGATCCACCCAATGTGCACTCCGTTAGGCAAGGACCCATCCTAGTGCCCTACACCACATGTTCACCCCTCTCCGCCGCGTCCACCTGAATCCGAGGCTGAATGGGCCCAGAGATAGGATGATCCAGTCACTGACCCATGAGTCATTCCATCTCAGTCTGTGCATATAATGATCCACCAATGTGGCCTAGACTAGGTTGGGATGCACACAGTGCTCCCATACCACACGTTCACCCCTCTTAGCTGCATCCGCCCACATTCGAGTCTGAACGTGATCGTAGATGGGATAATCCTGTCAACGAGCCCTCTGGTATAGACACTACATTGACCCATAAGTCATTCCATCTCGGTTTGTGCATACAATGATCCACCAAGGTTAGGGGTGGCCACACGGCGAGCTTTTCGAGCTCGGCTCGTGAAAAGCTTGGCTCAGCTCGGTCTAAACCGAGCTTTGAACCGAATTCAAGCCTAACATATGGGCTTGTTTGCTAATTGAGCTGAGCTCAAGCTTAATACAGCTCGGCTCGTGAGGCTCGCGAGCCTAGTCGAGTATATGTACAAGGGGTGTCACCTTAGCTCGACTACTGAAGGAGACCTCGACTCGGCACCTTGACTATTAAGGGAGACCTCGATTTGGCACCTTGGCAACTAATGGAGACCTCGGCTCGACACCTTGGCAACTGAGGGAAACCTTGGCTTGGCGCCTCATCAACTGAGGGAGACCTCGGCTTGGTAGCTTGGCAACTGAGGGAGACCTCCACTCAACACCTCGGCTACTAGGGAGACCTGCAATCAGAGGCAGCTGAGCTCGAAATTTTGAGTTTTTGACTTGAACCAAACTTGAACTCGAGCTTGATAATTTATGACCAAGCCGAGCTCGAATAGCCAGATATTCTACTTGGCTTGGCTCAAATCCACCCCTAACCAAGGTGGACTAGACTAGGTTTGGACGGACTCAATGCTCTCACACCACACATTCACCCCTCTCGGTCATGTCCCCCGCGTCCAAAGTTGAATGGGTTTGGAGATAGGCTGATCTAGTCACTGATGCCTCCGGCACACATACTACACTAACATATGGGTCATTCCATCTCAGTCTGTGCATACAATGATCCACCAAGGTGGACTAGACTAGGCTGGGACGCACACAATGCTCCCACACCACACGTTCACCCCTCTTGGATGCGTCCGCCCGCATTCGAGGTTGAACGCACTCGGAGATAGGCTGATCCGGTCACTGAGGTCTTTGACACAGGCACTACAATGGCCCATAAGTCATTCCATCTCGGTCTGTGCATATAGTAATCCACTAAGGTGGATTAGACTAAGTTGGGACGCACACAGTGCTCCCACACCACATGTTCACCCCTCTCGGATGAGTCTGCCTGCATGTGTGGCTGAACGGGCTTGGATATAGGCTGATCCGGTCATGGGGGCCTTTAGCACAGATGCTACAATGACCCGCGAGTCATTGCTTCTTGTTTTGTGCATACAATGATCCACGTAATGTGGAAAACGCTAGGCTGGGACCCAACCTAGTGCCCCCACACCACACGTTCACCTCTCTCAGCCACGTTCATACACGTCTGAGTCTAAAAGGGCTAGGAGATTGGATGATCCGATCATTGAGGCCTTCGGCATAGACACTATGACGAGCTGTGAGACATACCATCTCACTCCGTGCATACAATGGTCCTCCCAAAGTGCACTCCGTTAGGTTGGGACCCATCCTAGTGCCCCACACCACACGTTCTACCCTCTCCACCACGTCCACCCACATCCAAGTTTGAACGGGCCTGGAGATAGGTTGATCTTGTCATTGAGGCCTCTGGCATAGACACTACACTGACCCATGAGTCATTCTATCTCGTTCTGTGCATATAATGATCCACCAAGGTGTCCTAGACTACACTTGGATGCACACAGTGCTCCCACACCACATGTTCACCCCTCTCGAGCACGTCTGCTTGCGTCCGAGGGTGAATGGTTTCAGAGATAGGCTGTTCCTGCCAATGAGGCCTCTGAAACAAACACTACCCTAGCTTGTGAGTCATTACATCTTAGTCTATGCATATAATGAACCACCAAGGTGGATTAGACTAGGCTGGGATGCACACAGTGCTCCTACACCACTCGTTCACCCCTCTTGGACGTGTCCGCCCACATCTGAGTCTAAAAGGGCCCGGAGATAGGATGATCCGATCACAGAGGCCTCTGACACAGACACTACAATGACCTATGAGTCATTGCGTCTCGATCTATGCATACAATGATCCACCCAATGTGGACTACACTAGGCTGGGTCCCAACCTAGTGCTCCCACACAATACATCCCCCCTCTCAGCCGCGTCCGAGTTTCAACGGGCCTAGAGATAGGTTGATCCTGTCAATGAGGCCTCCGATACAGACACTACAGTGACCCATGAGTCATTCCATCTCGGTATATGCATACGATGATCCACCAAGGTGGACTAGACTAGGCTAGGATGCACACAATGCTCCCGCGTCCGCTTGCATCCGAACTTGAATGGGTTCGGAGATAGGCTGATCCGGTCACTAAGGCCTCTGACACAGACACTACACTGACTCGTGAGTCATTCCATCTCGGTCTGTGCATACAATGATCCACCAAGGTGGACTAGCCTAGGTTGGGATGTACACATTGCTCCCACACCATACATTCACCCTTCTCGTACACATCCTTCCACGTTCGTGGCTGAACGGTCCCTGAGATAGGCTGATGCGGGTACTAAAGCCTTTGACACAAACACTACAATGGCCCATGACTCATTCCATGTCGGTCTGTGCATATAGTAATTCACCAAGGTGGACTAGTCTAGTTTGGGACGCACATAGTGCTCCCACATCACACGTTCACCCCTCTCGGATGCGTCTACCCGCATCTGAGGCTGAACGAACCTGGAGATAGGTTGATCTAGTCACTGAGGCCTCCGACATAGACACTACAATGACTTATGAGTCATTGCATCTTTGTTTGTGCATACAATGATCCACCTAATGTGCACTACGCTTGGCTAGCACACAACCTAGTGCCCCCACACCACACATTCATCCCTCTCAGCCACGTCCATGCGCATCCGAGTCTTAATGGGCCCGAAGATTGGATGATCCGGTCATTGAGACCTCTGACACAAACACTACGATGAGCCATGAGGCATACCATCTCAATTTGTGCATACAATGATCCATCCAATGTGCACTCCGTTAGGATGGGACCCATCCTAGTGCCCCACACCCCATGTTCACCCCTCTCCACCGCATCCGAGTTTGAACGGGCCCGGAGATAGGTTGATCCTAGTGCCCCACACTACACTGACCCATGATTCATTATATCTTGGTCTGTGCATATAATGATCCACCAAGGTGGCCTAGACTAGGCTGGGATGCACACAGTGCTCCCACACCACACGTTCACCCCTCTCGGCCCCGTCCGCTCACATCCGAAGGTGAACAGAGAGATAGGCTGATCCTGTTAATGAGGCCTCTTTGCCGCATCCACCCGTGTCCGAGTTTGAACGGCTTGGAGATTGGATGGTCTGGTCATTGAGGCATCTGGACGAACTGTGAGGAATACCAACTTGGTCCGTGCATAGTGCTTGCATACCACATGGTGACCCGGTCAACTCTGTGTAATTATCATGGTTACACTACAAGAAAAATGATTTTTAGCTGCAGTCAAAGCTGCCCCTAAAACGTTTACCGACAGTCGACAAACTGCTGGTAAACCAAGTGTCCCCAAAATGTTCTAGCGGCAATTTTAGCAACTGTCGGTAGAACACAGAAAATTGCCGCTATAAGTGATCATTAGCGGCAGTCGTGACTGCCTTTAAAGGGTAAGATTGACTGCCGCTATAAGTCTATAGTGGTAGCCACGATTATTTCTAGCGGCAGTCTTGACTGCCGCTAAATCTCTACTTTTTTTTACATCTACCAAAACAACCTAGAAATTGTTACTAATAACCTATAATTAATTGTAGTTGGCTACAAATCTCATTTATTAAATAAACTTGTAATTTTGTTCATCCAAATTAAAATTCAAAACAAAATAACTTGTTTCTTTTCTTGACAACCTTTGGAACTTTAGTCTTACAGGAAAGAAAAAAAAAAGAAAATTTATTTTGATTAGTCTACGTGCATAGTACACWACAGTCTTCGAACTCTCTTCCTCTTCTTGTCTTCTCATATACATAGTAGGTAGACAATGCTTCATATCTTCACTGTCTTCGAACTCTCTTCCTCTTCTTGTCTTCATATCTTCATGCACTTACTGTGTTCTTCAAACTGCTTCCTCATGTCTTCTTCTATTTCTTTTTGTATTTTCTATTCATCAAAATAGTAACCAGCTTTAGATGCTTTCTGCTCTTCTTCAAAGACTCTCATGTCTTCTTCAAAGCTCATATGCCCCTTGGAAATTGATATCTAGATGTCTGCAAACCTGGGCAAAGACACACCCAGTCCTAAAAGCATCATAGCCGCTCTATAGGAATATGTATACACCACAGTTTATTCGATCACTTACCTGAAAATATTGGTAGAATAAAAGCACACTCTATAGGATTAACAATTTAAAGCATTGTTTCCAATGCAAAAGTTACAAGACACAATGAGTGTGGCTAGGCTAGGTTCTTCTTCTTCTTCTTCTTCTTCTTCTTTCACAAGAGCCCGTTGGTGTCCGTGTGACTGCTTCAAAAGGCTTGGTAGAGATGATCGTTCTCAAGACAGGCAAGGAAAAGAAGGTGAGAACCAGACCCCATCTCATCAGCCCGTTTTGTTTGGTTATTAACTCATCATAATATTCACTAGAGGACTAAACCTTCAATCTACTCACACCATGATTCAATGGTTAAATGTACAGAAAAGTAGATGACTACCACTTCACCAAATTAGCAGAAGCATAGGGTAGTCCTATTATCAAATTTGAGATCCAATCTATTGTGTAATATAAATTGAAAGGAGATCCATCGACATTCATCAGTATATGATTTTTTTTTTCTGTGAGAAATGAGGATTTTACTACTTTCTAGACGTTGATATTAGACAGACAAGCATTTTTGAGTTTGATACACCAATTGATATTACGAAAAATAAATCTATATAATGTGCACTTGTACAGAAATGGACCTTAAGTCTGTAAAATTAATAAGTGTATCTCACAAGTTATACTATCTATAAGCAGTTGCATATAAAATTATTTTCTTTTTTCAGGGGAAAAGTGAAGATGGAGAGAGACCAGCATGTATACCTTGTAATTTATAGGTATCCCATTGGAAAGGCGACGCTGTGTGATGCCTGTTTCCTCATCAATAACAATTTTAGTGTCTCCATCTTGATTTAACTGAATAAATGATGGCTTCCGTTGCAGCTGTGATGATGATATATATCAACTCTTTTGGAACCTCTAGCTGTATAAACAAGCAAATGAATAAACTTAGAAATAGAACTTACTTTCTTCCAAATAGAAAATGCCAATGACCCTAATAGTAAATAGCCTAAATATGCTCATTAATAACTTTTTTTGGGTATTTGGTGACACACCCAATAACCGGTTCACCATAGGGGACGTTGAATAGTGAAGCACCACAATCATAACCCTCCCCCCCCTGCTGGAACAGATGTGGTTTGCATATCTTTGCTTTCTATCCTCTAAATGTAATAGAACTGTTGAAATATTTGGAAATCATAATATTTGAAAGAGATTGTTTTACACATTTACCTCTACCCCTATGAATTTATAAGGTTTTTCTTTGTGTAGATGAAGAGAAAAAAAGATGGAGCAATGGGAGGAAAATGGTTTATTAGTAAGAATGGTTCCACCAAACAAAGAGAAACAAAAGAGAGATGGTTGAGTGAAAGAAAGGTAGGGTTTTTGGAGAATAAAAGATAATGAGCATTTCTATCATAGAGTGAAGTCATTTCTTAAATCTCAGACGTCCATTCAGTGCAAACAAATGAGTTCTAAATGCATTACACAGTAGTCCATGCAGCTGATGCGGATAAAGACACCTTGCTCAGGTCACTACTCAGAGCAGTACAATTTCAGGTTGATCTGTCTCTGGATCATCACCAATTATTGGATGAACACTTAAATCCTAATGATAAAATGGTACAACCAATGCACAAAACAGTTGACATACTTTCCATACCCCACACTTTAGAATCCTATATGCGCAGAAACCAAACCAGGAGAAGCCAAATTCCAAGTATACTTCCTTAAATTTTTCTGTTTCATAAATATGAAAATAACCATTTGTTAAAGAAAAAATGTCAGACGACTCACATAGCTAACAAACAGGATCCCTTGGACTAGGGCTTGCTATTGCACAATTAATACATCTCCCACACATGTCAAACCATAAGCTGAGGTTAGTGAAACAAAAACAAAACTAATAAATGCTCTAAGCTTACAACAAACATATGGACATCATCAAAGCCAAACTACAGCCAATAAAAACCGTAGTGGATATCGCCTCAATCTACTTTACCCCTTTCCTGTTGTCACAAAGAAATTCCCACCAGAAAACTCATCAACCAGTTCCATCAAACCCCTCCCTTCTGTTGATCTTTTGCAGTTAGATGTCTTGGGAGGTGCATATGTCACCAGCATCTGTGATTTGAGAAACCATTGAAGAGAAGGAAATACTCATCCACCGCCCAGTTTTTGCCCGCTTCATTCCACTTGAATTGAAAGGAGAGACACTACCACTCGGTCGAGGGCTCTCTACTCTAAAATTAGAATTGAGCATGGCCAGTTCCTGTAGCTGTTGCCTCTTATAGAAATCTTGTGACTCATCCTGAATGTAGAAGATGTAAAACATGAGATTTAAACAATGCCCATAATTATCTGTTGGAAGGTATCTAGTAGGCAAATGATAACAAGCTTCACACGTGATGCATATGCAAGGAAATGGAGACACCATTTGATTGGCCCTACATAAATAACTCCAATATTATTCTTTCTCATCCATTGACAAAAACATTGGAAGCTCCAAAATGATGATCCTTTTCATTGAACCTTATGGTATTTATATACATACGGCGGAGGGGTTCCTTGCTTCCCAAGATTTTCTAAAACAAAGTTTCCTAATCCAGAAAAGAAAGAAACTTCCTATACAGATTAGTACAGGTACAAATGACTTTTGATGTAGCGCAATCCGGTCACTCCTAGTTGGCACTCGCGTGGCTCCTGAGAGGTACCTGAGACGAGAGGAAAGAGGAACTCCCGGGAGGTTTCCCGGCGGGAACGCTCCGATGCTTAAGTCAGTATTGTGTGCAAGAAGGAAAAGGAAAATGAAGGCTAAGAGTGCAAGTTGCGCAGATGATTCGAAGATACCTTGTCCCGTGAGAATAAGCCCCTTATAACTTAATTCCATTGCTTCAGGCCCTCTGACTTCTGACAGGGCAGGTATAACCACCACTATTAGTCTGCCACAGCCATTACAGGCAAGGCTGAGGTGGCACGTGTGGGGCCGTCGTTGCAGGGTACGTGCCTGTCAGGTGCGGGACACCTTTCTAAAGGTGGCAGACGCGACGCTATCTGACGAGGGACATGTCTGCTGTCCACAGATTTGTTGGGTACGGCGGTCGAGCAGGAAGCCCTCCTGTGGTATACCGAACTAGCCTCCCGCGAATTACCCTAAGTCGGGCTGTCCTTTGAGTGACGGACTGCCTGTAGCCAGTTATGCTGAGCTAGC
>NW_010729167.1:1720451-1740083 GCF_000365185.1 Nelumbo nucifera
TTGAATTGAACTTCCGAGGTGGGAGTTCCTTAATGGCCATCGCGGCCCCGAACTGTTTAGTAGGGGTAGCCTTGTGTATGCCCGGGTGAGGGGCATAGTAGGGCTCATGCCCGACCTGTCTGCACCCGAGGTAGTTTGCTGTCAGTTGTCCTTACGGGTTTAACTCTTTGCATGCCAGGGCAGGCTATTTGTCGTAGGGTTCGTGCTCGAGCTGATGGGGCAACTTAGCTTTGTATGCTGCCGAGGTTCCTTCATCAGCTCGGCATTTCAGCCCTTAGGCTGGAGGAGTGGCTCGTGGCCCGCTCTCGGAGTCTGCCCATGCCATAGAGGCGACTGGGTCCTGTTGTGCCGAGGTCATATTAGCTGGGTATTTTGGCCCTTAGGCTTTGGGAGTGGCTCGTGGCCTACTCGATTCTTATAGATACTATTGTCTTAGGATGACAATATTCCATGCCCAAGGTACTTGTTTCCCTTCGAGGGTCTCGAGCTCGTAAGTTCCTTCCCCGAGCACTCACTTCACTCGGTAGGGACCTTCCAAGTTGGACCCGAGCTTGCCAGCGCCGGGATCAGGTACCATAACTTTACGAAGGACCAGGTCGCCAACGCGGAGGTTCCGCCTCCTGACTCTAGCGTTATAGTACCAGGCTACTCTTTGCTAGTAGGCTGCAGTCCTGATGTACGCGCGGTCCCTTACTTCGTCAAGTAGATCGAGGTTGGTACGTAGCTCATCTTCGTTTGTCTGATCACTATATGTTTCTAATCGTAGCGTAGGTACTTCGATCTCTGCGGGGATCACTGCTTCGGTGCCATAGGTGAGATTGAAGGGAGTTTCTCCCGTGGCGGTCTTCTCCGTGGTCCGGTAGGCCCATAGAACACTGGGTAGTTCATCTTCCCATAATCCTTTAGCTTGGTCCAGTTGTGCTTTCAGTCCACGGAGGATGGCTCTGTTCGTAACTTCTGCCTGGCCATTTGCTTGAGGGTGTGCAACTGAAGTAAAATTCTGTCGGATTCCCATGTCCTGGCACTAGTTTTGGAATTTGATATCTTCGAATTGCTTGTCGTTGTCAGAAATCAATACCCGAGGTAATCCAAAGCGGCACACGATGTTCTTCCAAAAGAAGTTTTGAACATTTTGGGCTATGATCGTTACAAGGGGTTCAACCTCTACCCACTTAGTAAAGTAGTCAACTGCCACTACTAAGAACTTCCTTCCACCCGTTGCTGGCGGGAATGGCCCGAGTAGATCGATGCCCCATTGTGCAAAGGGCCATGGGCTGGTGAGATACTTGAGGTCGGCAGCGGGTTGATGGTGAATATTGGCATGTCTCTAGCATTTGTCACATTTTATGACGAACTCAATAGCATCTGCTTTCATTGTTGGCCAATAATACCCCTGTCGAAGTGCCTTTTGGGCGAGGGCCCTGCCCCCCAAGTGTTCGCCGCATAATCCCTCATGAGCGTCACGGAGTACGAGCTCGACTTCGATAGGTCGCAAGCAACGCAGATAGGGGAGCATGTAGGATCTCCTGTACAGCCGTTCGTCTATCATGACGTATTTGGCTGCCTGGCGCTGCACCCTTTTGGCTGCATTGCGATCTGCAGGGAGGGTCCCGTGTAGCAGGAAGCTCATGAGTGGGTCAATCCAGCTCGGATCAGCTTGAATGACGAGAGCGACCTCCTCTGCCCCCCCGAGAATTCTAGGCCAGAGCAAGTTCTCTATGTACACAGTCCTCATGGTGATGTCGCTGGCGCTGGCTAGTCTAGACAGGGCATCGGCCTCAGCGTTCTCTGACCTTGGTATCTGCCTGATGAAGTGTGACCGGAAGTTGAGCAGGACCTCTCTGACTTTGGTCAAGTAGGCAATCATGGTTGGCTCGCGAGCTTCGTACTCGCCGGAGACCTGGTTGACCACGCGCTGGGAGTCACTGCAGATAACAATGTGCTTTGCTTTTACTTCTCTGGCTAGGGCTAGTCTAGCTATCAACGCCTCGTACTTTGCTTCATTGTTAGACGTTGCAAACTCGAAGCGTAGTGCATACTCCAGTTTCGTGCCGCTTGGGCTGTGTAGAACCACTCCGGCTCCGCTGCCCTGTTGGTTCGAGGAGCCATCTATGTGAAGGATCCAGGGGTCCTCATCCCAGCTCGCGGTTGGCCGAGCTAGGAGAGATGCCACACTGGTTGCTACCTCACGGGGTTCGGACTCGACCGGCCTGGGAGCTTCGGGCTCGACCGAGCTAGGGGCCTTGTGCTCAACCGGCCTGGGGACTTCGGAGCTGAATGTGCATTTGGCTATGAAATCTACTAAGGCTTGGGCCTTTATGGTAGTTCGCGGCTTGTACTGGAGGTCGTACTCGCTGAGCTTAACGACCCACTTCGTCAACCGACCAGAGACCTCGTGCTTAAGTAATACTTGCCTCAGAGGTTTGTTGGTGAGGATGATAACAGTATGAGCTTGGAAGTACGGGCGGAGCTTCCGAGCTGCAATTACCAGTGCATATGCTAGCTTTTCTATCTCTGGGTATCTCGTCTCTGCTCTTTGCAATACTTTACTAACATAATAGATGGGTCGTTGGACCCGATCTACTTCCTTTATTAGTACCGAACTGACCACTTCGTCACTCGTCGAGAGGTATAGTTCTAAAACATCGCCCTCCTCGGGCCGGGTTAAGATTGACACACTAACGAGGTATTTCTTGAGCTCGTTGAATGCGAGCTGGTAGCGGTCCGCCGACTTGGACATGAAGCAGCTCAGGGCGGCTATGCGGCCGTTCAACCTCTGAACCTCCTTCAACTTCCGGGGTGGTCTCATATCTAAAATGGCCTTAATCTTATCCGGGTTGGCCTCAATGCCGCGCTGGTTAACAATGTACCCTAGGAACTTGCCTGAGGTCACACCGAACACCCACTTGTTTGGGTTCAGTCTCATATTAAACTTACGCAAAATTTCAAAACAGAATGCAAATCTTGTATTAATTCATGTGAGAATTGAGTTTTGACGACCATGTCGTCTACATAGCATTCTACTTTTCTGCCAATTAATGGTGCAAACAACTTATTTATAAGTCTTTGGAAGGTTGCCCTTGCATTTTTAAACCCGAAGGGCATGACCTTGTAACAGTACATACCGAACTTTGTGATGAAGGCAGTCTTTTCTTCATCTGCCGAGTCCATCTTGATTTGGTTATAGCTCGAATAGGCATTTAAGAAACTTAGCAACTCGTGCCTGAGGTCGCATCCATCAAACGGTCAATTATGGGGAGCGGGAAGCAGTCTTTCCGGCTTGCCATTAGCCTTCTTTACCAGAACGGGGTTGACTACCCAGCTCGAGTAATGGACTTCTCTTATGAAGTCAGCTACGAGGAGCTTCTTGGCCTCCTCGTCGACCTCTTTCCACCGCTCTGGGGTTAGGTTGCGTTTCTTCTGTCTAACGGGCCTAACTACATGATCAATATTCAGCTTGTGAGTTATGAGTTCGGGGTCTATACCAGGCATCTCTGCCGCGGACCATGCAAAAATATCTAAATTTTGAAGTAAGAAGCTTACCAGTTCGAATCGTAAAGGTTCCTGGACGGAAGCGCCGATTTGAAGCGTTCGAGCTGGGTCTGCCGCTGAGGTCGAGACTGTGGCAGTTTCTTCTATGGGCGTGGCTCGTTCTTCACCTTGCTCCGTAGGTCGCTCCAGTTCGAGGTCGTCGACTACCTTGGTCTTTCCCTTCAGAGCGGCGACATAGCACTTGTGGGACTCGAGCTGGTTGCCCCACACTACCCCCACACTGAAGTCTGTAGGGAACTTCATAGCTAGATGGTAGGTGGAGACCACCGCCCGCAGGACATGGGTGATCGGTCGACCTATTATGGCATTGTAGGGGGAGGGGGTCGCGACCACTAGGAAGTCGTGTTTGAATCTGACCACACAGGGCCATGTGCCGAATTCCACAAGTACTGTTACTTTCCCAAGGGGCCGGACTTCTTCTCCGCTGAAGCCCACCAAAGGTGTGTCTGTAGGCTTCAGGTTGCCTCTCTGCAACTGAAGCTGGTCAAATGCAGCTTTGAAGAGGATGTCGGTTGAGCTGCCTGAGTCGACGAGTACATGCTTGACCTTGAAGTCATTGATTCTTAGCTTTATTACAAGCGCGTCATCATGGGGATAGTGGACCCCTCGCGCATCATCTTCTGTGAAGAAGATTGGCTCTTCTGTCCTCGACCGCTTTGGGGGCTTCAGCTCCTCCCGGGTGGCCTCACGAACTGAGTCCGAGCTGTTGCTGACGTGCAACTCGCGATGATCGAACCTCCCACTATCATGTGGATGGTCCCCCGAACTGGCCTCTCCTCCGGGGGCTGCCTCTGCGGTTGTTCGGCCGGCCTGCTACTGGACTCGGGAGCATCCTTACCGTGCTCCCCTTACTGACTTGTTTTATTACTACTGTTATTATTGTTTTGGTACAAAGTTTCTCAAATATCCGCGACAGATGATCTCCTCTATCTCGTCGCGGAGGTTTTTACAACTTTCGGTACCGTGACCGTGATCTTTGTGGAAACTGCAATACAAATTGTTATTTCTTTCATTGGGATTCCCCCTCATACGGGGTGGCCACTTCACATATGGGGCGTCCTTGATCGCCATCAGGATTTCGGCCCGCTTCGCGTTCAGTGGGGTGTAGTCAGCTCGGTCCGCTACAGGAGCTCGGAACAATTGACCCGGCTTTGCCTCCCGAACTGTATCCTTTTTCTTTCGGCTGTCCCCTTGACTGGAAAGCTCTCCTTCCCTCTTTCCTTTTTCGGGCGCGCCCTCGCCCTTTTGGTTGATCTCCTCTTCGGTGGCTATGAACCTGTCTGCGAGCTTCAGAAACTCGGTTATGGTCGCTGGCTGGTTGACGATCATGTGCCATTTGAACTCTTTGTGTGTCACACCTTTCTTGGCTGCTGCAAGGCGTACAACAGGGTCCAGGTGTGGTATCTGCATACAAGCATCGTTGAATCACTTGATATAGCCCCGGATGGACTCTCCCTCTCTTTGCACTATGCTGAGGAGGCTTTCTTCAGTTCACGGGCACCGTCTGCTGGTGACGAAGTGGGACGTGAAGGCTTGTGCGAACTGTGCCCAACTTCTTATCGACCCAGGTGCCAAGTTTCGGTACCACGTGCAGGCTGCTCCCCTAAAAGTAGTGGAGAAAGCCACACACATTCACGATTCACTGACTCTCGCTAGGTGCATCTGTGACTGAAAGGCATCTACGTGATCATTTGGGTCAAACGACCCGTCATACTAGTTAAGAGGGGGGAGCTTGAAGTCTTTGGGCATTGGGACTGCTAGGAGTTCGAAAGACAGGGGGGATGGAACCGAGAGGAGGGGAGCTTTGACTTCGGCCGAGCTTACCTCTTCTTTGCCCATGAGCTTGGGCAAATCGTGGGTGACAGATCGGCGAGCTCGGTGGTGGCATCTCTGCTTCTTAGTGTGCTCGGTGTTCGTGCTGCTCACCTCTGCGCTGTCCGGAATGGTTTGTGCAGGAAGTAGCCTGGTCTGCTGGTGATGGCTGCGGATAGAAGGATCCTGCTTGGAGTCTATTGCCAGGACCTCGAACTGGTTCTCAAGGAGCGGGGTTTCAAACTTCGATTGCCGAGTTGATGTAGACCTGGCGAGCTGGGGTCCTCCCGACTTGTCCGCCCGCGGTGAGATCGGGGTAGCCGATCTCTCTCGTTTGCCGTGGGGGGAGGCCTGGTTTTTTGGGAGGTTTTGGGGGGCCTCTCCTTGGCCAGAGGGGCGCTCGTCCTGGCGGCGAGACTTATCTTGCTGCGAGGCTGGGTGCCGAGGCGGGAACTGCGGCTGTTGAAGTTGAGGTTGAGGCAGCTGGGTGAACTGCTGCTGATACTGATACTAGGAGACCTGGTGCAGTACGTGTTGTTGATAGAGCTGAAGTTGCTGGAACTGTTGCATTTGGGCCTGCATGGTCTGCATGCACTGCATCAAGTCCTCCAGTTGGTTTGGGTTGGCCGCTGGGGGCACGATCGAAGGTTCGGTGAATGTTGCTCCGACTGTAGCAGGGTGTGGGGCGATGACAGGTGCCACTGTGAGAGGCACATTCAAGCTGGGGATTCCATCCATTGAGAGGGGGACGGTGAACTGTCCGATACAGGCAGTAGGAAGCTGGGGTTGTTCCCTGGAGTTATCCATTTCCGTGCTTCATCCGACGTTGCAAGAGGAAGCCATGAGCGTTGGATTGTTTCATGGAAGAAAAAAACTGAGAAAGTTTAGAGAGAAAGGCCTTTTGAAGCATTTCCCATAGACGGTGCCAATTGATGTAGTGCGATCTGGTCACTCCTAACTGGCACTCGCGTGCCTCCTGAGAGGTACCTAAGACGGGAGGAAAGAGGAAGAACTCCTGGGGGGTTTCTCGGCGGGAACGCTCCGATGCTTAAGTCAGTATTGTGTGCAAGAAGCAAAAGGAAAACGAAGGCTAAGAGTGCAGGTTGCGCAGATGATTCGAAGATACCTTGTCCCTTGAGAATAAGCCCCTTATAACTGAATTCCGTTGCTTCAGGCCCTCTGACTTCTGACAGGGCAGGTATAACTGCCACTGTCAGTCTGCCACAGCCGTTACAAGCAAGGCTGAGGTGGCACGCGCGGGGCCGTCTTTGTAGGGTACATGCCTGTCAGGTGCGGAACACGTTTCTAAAGGTGGCAGACGCAGCGCTATTTGGCGAGGGACATGTCTGCTGTCCACAGATTTGTCGGGTACGGTGGTCGAGCAGGAAGCCCTCCTGTGGTATACCGAACTAGCCTCCTGCGAATTACCCTGAGCCGGGCTGTCCTTTGAGTGATGGTCTGCCTGTAGCCAGTTATGCCGAGCTAGCTGATCCGAGGTGTCTATGCCTTGGGGTGTCCAGAGATGGATCGGTGCGTTCTTGCCTGGGAGTGGCCCGAGGTCTATTGGGAGGAGCTTGGGCCTTAAGAGAGGTCAGGGCACCCCGAACTCGGGACGTCCCGAAGTGCCTTAACCCCAAGGAGGAGGTGCGAGTAAGGCGGCTTCCAGTGAGTAGTTTACCTGCCGAGTTGCCGAGCTGGACTCGGTGGGACTTTCCCTCCGAGTTGTGCTCATGTTCGTTGCGTTGTCATGTTGAGTCACTGTTTGAGCAAGGTCACGCCCACATGTACCCGTGCTGCGTGGTCGGGCCAAATCACCCTCCATCAACTTTCAAACCGGGACTCTCACGAGTGGACTCTTTCTTATCTTCATCCAATACTCCCCCTCAAGGTGGTGCATGAGGATTGCGAATGCTCAACTTGGAAAGGAAGGAATCAAATTGTTGTTGTCCTAGGGCCTTGGTGAAAATATCGGCAAGTTGTTCACTGGTACGGACATAGGAAGGTGCAATAGTGCCGGCCTAGAGCTCATTGCGAATGAAATGACAATCAACTTCAATATGGTTGGTCCGCTCATGGAAAACAAGGTTCGTGGCAATGTGCAGAGCAGCCTGATTATCACAAAACAGGCGTATAGGTTGAGGATGAGAGATACCCAAAGATGATAGCAGACCTTTTAGCCACTTCAACTCACAACTAGCAGTAGCCATTGACCAGTATTCAGTCTCGGCAGAGGAACGAGAGACAGTATGTTGTTTCTTGGTTTTCCAGGAGATGTGGGAATGTCAGAACATGATAAAATACCCAGTAAGATAGCGACGAGTGAGAGGGCAACTCGCCCAGTCGGAATCACAGTAGGCATATAATTGCATATCACTATCAGTGTGCAAAAATATTCCTTGACCAGGACATCCTTTCAGATAACGAACCACACGTAAGGCCGCATCCCAATGATCAACTCGAGGACTCTGCATAAATTGAGCTAGGACATGGACGCAATAACTAAGCTCTGGCCGTGTAATGGTTAAATAAATCAAACGGCTCACAAGACGTCGATACCGTTCTGGGTCATCCAAGAGCTTGCCGTCGGCAAGGACAAGTTTATGATTCTGAGTAATAGGAAGGTGAGCAGGTTTGGATCCCAATAAGCCAGTTTCTGTAATAATATCAAGTGCATATTTTCTTTGGCAAAGAAATATCCCCGATGATCTGCGAGTCACTTGGATGCCCAAAAAATATTTAAGAACACCCAAGTCCTTCATGCGAAAACACCGGTTCATATACTGTTTAAATTTGCGTATGAACTCTGGGTTATTCCCACTAACGATTAAGTTATCAACATAAACCAGGACGCGCAAGACAACACCATTCTTGTGATATGTAAATAAGGAATAATCGAAATAGGACTGTTTAAACCCAAAAGTTTTCAAGGCAGCACCTAACTTAGAGAACCAGTTCCAGGGGGCTTGCCGTAGACCATACAACGATTTCCGTAGTTTGCACACCTTTCCAGTTCCGGAGGCCGAAAAACTTGGAGGAGGTTTCATATAGACCTCCTCATGGAGATCACCATGCAGAAAAGCATTGTGGACATCCATCTGATGCAATTCCCAATGTTGGGCCACAACAATTGCTAAGAAGGTTCGAACTGTGACCATTTTAGCCACAGGGGCAAAGGTCTCGCTGTAATCAAGACCTTCAACTTGAGTGTTGCCCAGGACTACCAACCGTGCTTTAAATCTTTCAATGGATCCGTCAGAGTTGTACTTGATTTTGTAGACCCATTTACACCCGATTGCCTTTTTTCCAAGTGGGAGATCTTCCAAGGTCCATGTCCCATTGTCTTCCAAAGCCTGTATCTCTTGGCGCATAGCCTCGCATCACCGAGCATTAGTCAATGCCTCAGAGAAACGAGTAGGTTCTCAGCCTACAGTAACGACTACCAAGAAATGTCTGTGTTTCACAAAAAAATTATCATACGTCATATAATGAGTTATGGGGTAAGGAGTACCTGAGGACTGAGATGATGTAGGAGAAACAACAGAGGGGTCTAAGAGACAAGCTGAGTGTGTGACAAAGTCCTGTAAATAGCTGGGGGTCCACTTTTCTCGATGTCCGTGAAGGGATGAAAGATCCATCGTATGGACGCCCAAATCTTGCGGAATAAGGTGAGCGAATTTCAAAAATTTTTCTCTCCCTTTCAACTGGGAATCGAATTCCCTATTTAGAAAATCATAGTTTTAAGGATCAATCTTGAACACTAAACTGAACCAGATTTGAACAAAAACAGTAGGAGAGAATTATACCTGATACAGAGAAGTAATATCTCCCAATGGAGGTGTTCACGCCCAAGGAAGGATCCAAAAACTGCTCCCATTGAAGATGGCACAGTGCAGGATGGAGCAGAATCAACAGTGTTCTTCTCCAAGAACCTATTCCTTCGCAAGAAACARTAGGATGGCAYGTGAGCACAGCTTCCTATCAGTCCTTTCACAAAGAACTGATATCAAGATCAAATCTTGACTTCTCCCACAAATGGAGATCAAACTGGCAAGGTAGGCGGCAAGAAAGAAGTATGCAAGGTCGCTTAATTCTTCCTTCTGTGTTTTCAGCTCTGAAGAGGATGTGAGTATGTATCTTTAAAGGCTACCGCCCCTTCCTTCTTTTTTAACCCTAAAGAATTAGCTCCTAATCCAATTAGGAGTTGCTGATCCAAATCATATTTGGATCAGACATCCCTTTAGGTGATAAGGATAAACCCTTATCTCATCTCCAGATTAGATCAGCCTTCTCCTAATCTCATAAGGAGGTTTCCACAAATCGCATGATCCAATTCCATCTGTCTTGTAAGTTCGAACCGGCGCCACACCCTTGAAGACATAGACCCCATCAAGCTGTTCACCCACACTAATCAGAGTCCTCGAGATGCGGTCCTGTATCACACACAACTTATTAGTAAACGTCACAATATAATATGTGTCACGAAGTAACTGACCTACTGACAACAAATTACTATTGAGTTTTGGGACATATAATACATGCAACAATTTAAAATTATTTCCAAGTTCAACGGTGCCTTCTTTCACAGCCTCGGTGTGCGCACCGTTGGGTAACCTAACAGGACAAGGTGCAACATCATAGGTGTCGACGAGCACATTTAAATTCCCTGTCATGTGATGTGACGCCCCAGAGTCTACAATCCATTTAGTGGAGTAAGTCTTACCAGAGAGTTTTTCATTAGTCCTGGTTTGTAAGCATCAAGCATGCTTACAAGAGTCTACCATTGCTCGTCATTAAGCCCATTTAGTCCGGTCCTATCTCTGTTAGTTACGGCTGCATTAGCAGCCACCTCATGCCCTGCCGATGACTGAGCAGCATGAGTTTTTGCTGAACCTCGGTCACGTCTGCCAGAGGGTCCACCCCCTTTTCCTCAACCTGCTCCATGCCCGATCGACGTACCGCGGGGTCTGTCTCCCCACCATTCAGACTTACTTGAGCTCTCCCCATTCCTTTCGTTATTGGCAGCCATGGTGACCGATCAGCAAGACTTGTTAGCAATAATATCGAGAAGAAACAGTGAGAAACACGATAGTCTTTGATTATCGTATGAACCGTCGACTGAAAAGAACAAACTTGGAGCTTCAACTGCTGATGCTGTTGCGCACTGTTCCGATCCTTCGAAAAAGGAATGGGAATAACCGAAGAACTCTGCGTTTCTGCCTGAGTGCAGAGTGCCTGCCTGACTACGATAGATGAAGAACTCGGCGTTTCTCAATCTCTCGCGCCCTTCCTCTTAATGGTCATGATCTCGTTGCCTAGAATTCGTCCCCACCGGTGGCTCAGTCTGGGCTCTGGAGGGTTAAAAAATAAAAACTGGAATTTGTTCTTCAACACACTGTTCTGGAACTTGAATTTCTGGGATAACGCAAGCACCTTAGCCAGAGAAGTCGATCGACCCCAGCAGACATTCCCGAAGGCCCTCTTCTCGGTTGGCTTCCTCACTGTTTTGTGCTACTTGCTCCCTCTCATATCCGCAACGGGTGCTCTCCCTTTAGAAAAATCTAGTTGGGCTGATGGGTTTTTTGGTCGACGCTGCGGGGATGATCATCGGAAAGTGGTTGAAGTTCTGGGTCGAAATTGGCATTGTCCTATCTGCGATAGGACTCTTTGAAGTCCAATTGAGCAGCTCCTCTTTCTAGTTTCTGGGAATGGGTGACCTCGGTTTCTTGCCCCGATTCTGCACAGCCCGATCAACTTGGTTCAATACGCCCTGGGTCGGTATCTTGGTCTCACGCTTGGAGTATCGTTCATGGACTTCACCAATATAATAGCGTCGGCGAATTTCCTGTACAGTTTGGGGATGCTACTGGAGATAGCATCCTTGGATGAGACGGAAGTATCCAACACTAAAGAGGCCGTATAAGGTTCCGGGAGGGATGCTGGTGATGGGTTTGCCTCTGGTTTCGTTCGAGCAGGGAGAGAAGAGGAATAGTAGCTTCACTGCCGCTGGTTCCGCTCGAACAGGGAGAGAAGAGGAACAGTTTTTTTTTTTTTTTTTTTTTTTTCTGTTTCTGCATAAAACCATCGCAGAGTCGCAGACCAGATAGCGGACAACAAGCAGACTGCATGGAAATCAATAGGAGGGAAGGCTCCACGAAAGCAGCTGGCAACTAAGGTGGCTCGGAAGTTGGCACCGGCGACCGGAGGAGTGGAGAAGCCTCACAGGTTCAGGCCTGGAACCGTTGCTCTTCGTGAGATCAGGAAGTACCAGAAGAGCACGGAGCCCTTGATCCGAAAGTTACCCTTTCAGCGTCTCGTCCGTGAGATCGCTCAGGACTTCAAAACAGATCTGCATTTCCAGAGCAGCGCCATCGCTGCTCTTCAAGAAGCCGCCGAGGCCTACTTGGTGGGTCTCTTCGAACACACCAGGCTCTGATACCATGAGAAAAAACATTGGAAGCTCCAAAACGATGATCCTTTCCATTGAACCTTATGGTATTTATATACATACGGCAGAGGGGCTCCTTGCTCCCCAAGACTTTCTAAAACAAAGTTTCCTAATCCAGAAAGGAAAGAGACTTCCTATACAGATTAGTACAGGTATAGATGACTTTCAAACCGGGACTCTCGCGAGTGGACTCTTTCTTATCTTCATCCAATAAATTAACCAAATTTCTTTTAATGATGTACATGTCTGTTGGCCCATTCAAAATTTCACCAGTTATGGGCAGAAGTCAAATGACTCTCCAATGTTTGGATTTCTCTTTAGGCTGCATTTGGTTGTAATACAAATAAATTTGCACTGAAGCAAAACTAAGGTAGTGCAAACGATTCGAATTCTTACCTATTTTTGTTTCAAATTTTAGCTTAATTTGTTTGATTGCAGTACGAATTAAGTAAATTAAGACATGAAGCAGAATAAAATAAAACCCAAAACAAAATTAAACGAGAATTTGCATTTTCTTCATTTGCATCATGTACTCACACGCCACTAAAGGATCTCATATTTCTTAGTGTAAGGAGCTGGAATCATATAAACCATCACCCAAATACTTGGCAGAGAGGAATATGCCAGTTAGAGTTACGACAGTGGGTTAAGCCTTCTACTTCACATATCATTCTCATGTATGAGTTTGCAGGTACAGATGGGATTGATCCCATGTCCTTGTGTATTAGTGTTCTCATTTTTTAAAAAATTATACCCATCTAACAGAAATAGAGGAACTACGGCATGATAAACGTGTTCACAGTAGAAATTCAAATCAGAATGGAGGCCAAGTTATCCTCATCCCAGGAATCATCATATGGCATACGTGCTGATCAGAGGCTAAGAGCCACCACTTGGTGCCATGTTCATAATATAAAGCAAGACTCGACTGCAGGGGACCACCCAGAATGCAAAATGCAGGGTTGCTGGCATAACAATGGAGAAAATCTGTGCAAAAAACTAACCATCATTAGCTTAGTTGAACATACATATTATTTATTCCCCAACGTGAATTTGAGGAAGGATAGTCCCATGGAAATGTCATGTTTGGCAAACAGACAGCCCGGGTCATTTTACTTCTTTGGGTAGCCTTACTAAGATTTACATTGAGCTAGTAGAATGATGTTTGTATTTCCTACGAATTTCAGATCTGGTGGTGGGCTTTGTAGAGGTGGAGGGGTTTGAAGTGATTAGGAGTGAAAAATAGTAGAAAAGCAACTAGAAAGCTTGCTGTCCACCAAGGAATGGGAGTAAGACATTAGAAGAGAAAAGAACTTTGGATGTTATTGTTGTTAGGAGTTGTATATATAGGTGGCAGGACATAAATGTGATTCTTTCTTTATGTTACTTAAGTAGGGGCAGTTTAATCAATGTACATCACATTATACTACTAAATAAAGATGGGCAGTGGTTAGGAGATAAGTTTTGTTTGATCTCCTCTGATTTTAGCCCTGTTTTTTTATTCTCCCTTTCTGATTTGCCTATTCTCTACTTGTTCTTTCAACCTGCTTTGATTTCATACCTTTTTTCTTCTTATTTTCTCTTGTTCTGAGGTTTATTACAGGCTGGTTACATGATATCAGAGCACCATTAATCACATGGATAGGTTTTAGTTATTCTTCAACCTTGCACATAGGATACTCTTACTTCTACAAACAGAGGAATCACCAATTGACTTTCTGGACCGATCACATCATGGAAGGAAGATTTGAGAACCCTCTATTTGACAGTTCGAAGAGGGGCAGTTTGAAGTATGTTTCAGGTAAGTTACTTTAGCAGTTGAGTGTTCTATATGTTTCTGTATTTGGATGATAGAATAAAGTGTGAAAACATGAGATTTGTTAAGTTTATGACCTTATTTGTTCTACCTGGACTTCACCATTGGGAAAAAATCATAACCAAGTCCTACCTTGTAAACGTATGAAATCTTGAGTCATTTATAAATCATAACCAGATTTTCAATGATTTGCTAAACTCCCCACATGCAATCAATACTACCTAAGCTTAACCAATGATGAAAAGAGTCATAGAAACATTCAAATGTATATATGTAAGAATACACACGAAACAACAGATAATTGAAACCTTAAGGAAAAAAAATAGGTGGGAGTTCTACAAGAGATGCTACTATATGACACTTGCCTGTGTGCTGTGTTACTTCAAAAGTAATCCCTAAACTTCAAGTTTCTCATTGGCAGTATTAACAAAAAAGGGTGAATTTTCTAAAAGAAAACAAAATTGATGATTGAAGTATGAATACCTCAATGTCTTCATCAGGAGTTCTTTTGGATTGGTGTTGAGCAGTTGGTCCAATGAGAAGAAAACTTAGGAGCTTCAAGACATGGACCAACTGAAGCAAGCAAAATAGAGGTTCATATTGAATATGCAATGATTGGACAACACAGGCAATAATTGGCAGCTCATAGTATTGTAGAAGCAAAATAGACACCTGAAAAGATGAAAAGATTCTTTTGATCAATGGTTGGACAAATTAGTTAGTACATAGCGACCAATGAACCTTCTAACAAATGTTTATTGTGGCAGAAGCTTTGCAAGTTGAAGAGAAATAATTGGAAAGGAAAACAAAACTACTGGGACTTCACGCTTAGCAGCTTTCCCATAGCATTAAAACAAAATTTTCTTATGTCTTTTTATATTTCCTAATTGATTTTAATAAATCACTAACAACCAAGCTACTAAAACAGTAAAAGTTGAATTCAAATCTCTTCATATGTAGGGCAATATGTATGATGTTTCACAAAATGGTATTACTATTATTTATTTGTAAAAAAAGAACAACGTATGATCTACCAAGCAGTTTGACAAGAAGGTGACAACACCTTCAAAAATGGCATGTATGCTATAGAGAATGATCAAGGCAAAAAGACATTGAAATCCATAGATGCATCAGTCAAGAACAGATGTTTAGTAGATCTACTTACATAGGATCCATGGACAGGAGGAGGCTTGAGGTAAAAAATAATGCACAAACAAGAAATTCTAGCAAAAAAACTTGCAAAAAAGTCCTAAAACTGCTAAATAGGTTGGTTTTACCAGCATCAATGTCAAATGCAGGCAACGAAAATCAATAATAATATCTAGCTGATAAAGAGGATACGATCAAGACTTTTAACAAAGTAAAAGAAAAATATGGATAAGCACAAATTAGAAAACTTAGTAACAAAAATCTCGTCCTCTCAAATCAATTCCCAATTTATCAGTTTACAAATTAATATATCATTGATGAAGTACAAATATATAGACACATGTGAATAAATAAAAATCAGGAAAATAAAACATAGAAACCCTAACCTTGTAAAGGAAGAGATGGAAAAGAAGTATAAAAAGAAAACCCCACTTTCTTTGAGCTCTAGAGTGAAGGCTCTAATTGTTGAAGATAAAAGATGATGGCTTTGAAGTTCTCTCTTATTCATCTTTCTAAAATTTTTTATTAAAAAATCTAAAAAAATTGTCCAACTGCAATGGAGCTCGACTGAGAAAGTGACGCCGATGGTGAAAGCTCAACCGAAAGAGAGTGAAATGAGAGAGGAGAGAGAGAGATAAAAGGAGGAAGGGAAGAGGAAAAATGCAAGAAAGATAAGAGGAAGAGGCGTGGGGCAGGAAAAACCCATCTCAATTTGTGTGTCTATCATGTAGCGGCGGTTAATTTAGTCTTTAGCGGCAGCTTTAATTGACCGCCACTAAAGACCCTTATTTCTAGCGGCAGCCCTCTTTCTGTCGGTTCAAAAACTGCCGCTAAAAGGGAGATTTTTTGTAGTGTTATAACGTTTCCTGGAATTTTATACTAATATTCTTAATTGCAATGAAGTTTGGACGATGCAGTCTTTCATAAATTGTAAGATTATATTTCTGTTACTTAAAAAAATCGCCAATACAACAACAACACACACACACACTAAAATCTTAAAAGTTCATTTGGGAAATTTAAAACCAATAAGAGAGGGGAAATGACAAAGTAAAGAAATAGTCCTAGCTTAATTTATTTGAATTGGATGGCTTGTAAATTTCATAAATCAAATTATAAGATGCACACTAATGATAACATTTTTTCGAAAACAACTTAATCTTAAAATTTGAATTGTGAATGATGAATCCTATTGTAAATATTAAGATTTCTCGAACATTTGTCCTGAACATTTAAGAATGTGAATGTCTTTATATCCTTTACATGATTTCTTTATAGATCCCTATCGTGCAGGTCTTTCAAGATTCCTTTTACTTGTTTTATCCATTCACTTATAGTTGCATCAAGTCCTTAGCTTTAACATCCATTTTATTT
This sequence comes from Nelumbo nucifera, assembly GCF_000365185.1. The sequence goes on from NW_010729167.1 coordinate 1,736,600, forward strand.
CTTGCTATTAGTTTGGTGTAAAATACTTGATGTTGAAATATGCTACAATTTCTGTGGAGAAAATATAAAACATTCATGCATATTCACTACTACACTGCTGGTTGTAATGCATTATCTATGATTTCATAACTTTGATACTAACTTAACTATATTAGCCATCAATCATGAAGCTAAAAATCGTGTAAAAAAGCTTCCACATCGTTGAAAAGTAATGAAATAGTAATTTGCATTCTTACCCTCAAGAGAAGCAATGAGAGATTGCTTTTATACACTCCAGGGGAAATTAAACCAGAGCTAGCCTATATGTAAAATGACTACATTGCATTCTTTGGCTTTAGGACTGTAATAAACAAGCACTTGGAACTGTTCATTTTAATTCCACACTAAAGTAAATAATTGGCTCCCTAGAGTAATTGTAGTTGTTCTGTCACCCATGACTGTTTTATAGTATTTGTTCAAGCTCCAACATAACCATGTCCATCTTGGGTCACCCTTTTCCAACTATATTCATGCATTGAAATGACAACCTTGTCAAATTCTTCATTCCCACTAAAGTGAAACAACTGACTAGCCGATAGTCCACAAAATTGTTTGAATGTAGATATGATTTTACCTTCACAAAGAGGGCGCTTAAATAATGAAGCAGAGAATAAAAAGGCTATATATAAATATTCAATAAGATTAAATAGGTTGCATGAAAATATGATATAAATGAATATACAAACTTTTTAGCTGGCCAAAAACAGAACCTAACTTGACTTTGGCTGCTGAAAAATAACAATGTGAAAATTTATGCCTTTTTCTTTATTAGGATCAATTCGTGAATGGTGAGGGAAAACCACTTTACAAGGACTAGGAACAATTGCCTCAATACTAAAACAAGATGATTAAACATATCAATGAAGCAAATTGTTTTCCAAACTCCAACTCTAAGGGGAAGGCATTAAGATGTCAAGCACAATGCTGTAAGAGGTAATACAATGTGTAGATTTCTGGTAGTCTTGTTTGCTTGGAGTTTTAAATTTTAACATGCTCTCTATATCCCTATAGTCTTTATTCTAGATTTCTACCACCAAACACCCAACAATTTTGTTTAAGGAAAAAACTGAAAAATGCATAGGGGATGCTTCTTTACCCACTGCATCAAGCTTTCATGGGATCCCAAGGAATTGATCTTTAATGTCTCTTGTACTATTATGAGATCCAAAAGAACTATCCCAAAGTTGTACACATCACTCATTTCAGAGATTGTTCTTCATTCTCCTACCCTAACAAATAAACCCATAGTTAGTTGATCAAGCAAAGAAAAAGACTCACATCAATTATATAATAACGATAGGGGAAATGAAGATACTCAAGATCTTGGAAAAGTATAACAATCATGCCCAATTAATGAAGTGTAGCATACCTTCACCTGATGTATGGGCATTTTACCTTAGTTTACCCTAAACTAGTTGTGCACCAATCTCCCATCGAATAACTCCAATTGTGTCCTATATTTGAAAACACATAGCATATGAGTAAAGCACAGATGGGGATCATAAACTTCAAATCATGGCCATAATAATCAGAGTATGCAACAATGAGAAATCAAAAGTCGCTGACTTAGACAGACAAGCCATATACTTGATAACAAAAACACCATAATCGTCTCCACGTGTTTGGCAGGGAGCCCAGTGGGTAGGTTTATGAGGCCACCCACCAATGATGCTTATAATGTCACTGAGAACTGTCTTATAAATTTGTTGCTATGTTGCGATAAAAAATAACAATATTAGGATTCCAATTTAACAATGCGACCTCACAAGACTTATATAACGTAGATGCATACCATTCTATCTGCAAACAACCTATAGAGCACCACACTAATAGAGCTATACATGTGAAACATCTTCTGTACTAAATTAATAACCAGTAGTTGCCAATGAAAGTGATCATTGATGATTATGAATACCTTCTGCACCTGCTTCTTCGCAATTGGTGCCAACCATGGTTTCAGCTTCGCAATCAAGGAAATTGATTATGACTACCTCACATAGGTATTGTTCCTAATCATGTAACCAATGTGGCTATTATTTTTGCTTGTAGTCATGCAGGTATGGTGAAAGAAGGTTTAGCATGCTTTAATCAAATGAAGAGTGACTATAACATTGAGCCTATAGTTGAGAATTATGCTTGTATTATTGATCTTTTATCTCGATCTGGGCTTTTAACTGAAGTAGAAGAATTTATCCTTGCAATGCAGTTCAATCTAGATGAAAGCATATGGGCTTCTAACCTACTGTTCCTTTATCTTCATTACTACATGTTCTTTTCTTTGCATATGGTACAATGTTTTATATGCTAGTATATACTATATGTTCGACAGAATTAGGTTAGCTTGGTTTTTCCATGGCTTTGACCTACAAAGTATTGCTAATTAAACCCAATAATACTGTTTGGAAGGTTAATTTGGTCTATATACTCCACCCTATTCTAAAAATTTTGATCCTAGAACAATACTTCAATGTTACTAGGCCCATGGGAAAACCCTAATAAAACTCTTCCCTATTCACCACTTCCCTTGATAATGACTCTGTGCTAAAATTTTTGTCCAATTTGTAATTCGATGTTTTCTAAAAATTTTGATCCTTGAACACTTCTAAAATTTTTGTCCAATTTGTAATTCGATGTTTTCTATAACCGCTTCCACTATAGGGTTTATCTCCTAAAAAATTTTATCACTGCATTCTTTCCTTACCTTTCATTCCATATTTTCTTTCTTTCCTTTTTTTTTTTTATTTTCAGTGATGAGTTTCTGGCACTACAATCTTCACAAATCAATAATAAGGCATTTCAACCCCGCCTAATCCTTTGCGAGAGTTGAAGAAGGTAGATCTAAGAAGCCATCTCTCCTCTAGCAAAGTCCATCTAATTACCAAAGAGAGAAGGAATGTTATCTTATGATTGTGAGGAAGGAGTAGGATATTAGTAAATTATATGTGGATCCAATGTCCTACAGATGCTACATCTATACACATTCATCGGAAAATTAGGATTAAGCCTAACTTTCTAAGCTCAAGCATAGCCTGCAGCCCAACATTCAATCTTGGGTTGGGTTGGTTGGTTTTGTGTTGCGCTCACCTAGTTGAACCCTATTAGGGTAAGAGACTCAAGAGGAAAGTACATAGTTCCATTTGGAGAATTACAATAGGTTTACAGTATTAGAGGAAGTGAATATGCTCCCTAGTCCCAATTATAAAACACCCTTGTACTATAGAGTCAAAACAAGTTCCAACAACTATTATAACTGTTAGACAGTTTTGTATGTCTTTAGCTTCAATCAGAATGATATATTTTATGCGTTTATTGTAAATGAATAAAAGTGCATATTTGATTCATGTTCCCTTGGTATGTTTCTGTGTAATACCCTTAAACTGGACACTTAATGAGACTCGTGTTAGTTTAGAATGTTCACAGCCAGTGGAACGGTCTGGGGAGACCT
>NW_010729167.1:1741498-1819742 GCF_000365185.1 Nelumbo nucifera
TGTACTCACAAGCCATCCAGTTGATTCTTGTGAAGGGTCAAGTTCTTTTGGAAGAACATTGTTGATTCTGCTCCATCCTTCACTGCGCCATCTTCAGTGGGAGCAGATTTTGGATCATTCCTTGGGCGTGAACACCTCCATTGGGAGATACTGTTTCTCCGTATCAGGTACATCCTCCCTCATACTCCTTTTGGTTCAGATCTCATTTGGTTCATGGTTCAAGATTGATCCTTGAAAATATGTTTTCTAAAATAGGGAATTCGATTCCCTGCAAAGATGGGAGAATTTTTTTTTTTTTTTTGAAATTCGCCCAGTCCTTTCCGCATGACTTGGACGTCCATGTGATGGATATCCCATCCCTTCAATAACCTTGCATTGGGAATATCTTCCTATTTTCCCCATGCATTTTATTTAATGGGGAGATATTCCCAATGCAACGTTACAAGAGGATGTTGGAATGGTATGAGCATGGATTTGCCCTGATCGAAGCCAAACTCTATAATATAGGGGGTTTTGTCAAGGTTTAAAATATCGATATGATACGTTGTATCGGTATCCTAACAAACAAGTACAGTACACATTACAATTGGCACAATACATGTCCAGCTGTGCGTATCGATACAATACACATGAATATCGGTGTGTATCGCACTGTATAACGATAAGCGCATATATTTGGCAAGCATTTCCAATTAAAATATATCAATAGTGTGACTTGATCGTAGTCTCAATGCCTAATCCACCTTTTGTCTAACTTTTTTTTTTTTTTGTAAAAAGTCATTAGATTTCATTAAAAAGATAGTGAGAAGGATTACAACCCGTCTGGAGTGGGCAATCCATGGAACCAACCGATAGGCATGGCCTCAACTCCAAAATCTTTATGTCCCTTGCGAGCTAGTTTATGAACAAGCTCATTACATTCTCTCTTAACAAAAGCAAAGCTAAAGACAGAATCTTCACAAAAACTAAGAAGATCTTTACACAAAAAAAAAGAGGCCTCCTTAACGGAATTCAAATTTCTAGAGCTTAAGGCTTGGTATAATGTCCTGTTGTTTGTTTCAAGGATAAATGGTCCAAGAACTCCTCTAATGCATGCCATTACTTCAGATTGCAAAGGAGTTGAGCAAGCACTTAGACCAAAAGATATAGCAAGAACTTGACCTGCTTTGTAAGAGTTAAGTGGCGAAGAATTTTGCCATCTGGCTGCAAAATCCTCGTCCTATCCTTCCATTTCCTGTTACGAAAGATGAGATTTTTGTTAGAACCCGACTTTGTATTTTCAAAAATACATCCATTTCTAACTTTCCATATAGTCCATAATAGAGAAGCTGAGAAACTAAGCAAAAATGCTTTCCTATCTTTTTGGACCGAAAGTCTCTCCACACAAGATTCAAACCAATCAGCGAAAGTCAAGGAAGAATCAATACAAGATGAATCATAGTTAAAAACAAAACTGAACCAAGATGGTCTAGCATCACCACATTTGAAAAGGGCATGCATCACAGTTTCCGACTCCTTACCACAGACTTCGCATATAGAGGACCCTGAAAGACCTTTTTCTCTATATTCTTGCTAACAACTAGCCAAACCATTCTAGCAGCATTTCCAGATAAAATGTTTGATTTTTGGATCAGTTTTAAATTTTCAAATTTCTAACTTGTTGAACCACTACTTGGCTTGTGGTAGTAAATGAAATAAATAAAATTTTATTAACTTTATTATTAACATGCAATCTAACCAAATATATACCAAATGTTTATTTCAATAGTTTTAAGTTAAAATTAAAAAGAACAATATTAAACATGAGTATTTTATAAATATTAACGAAATATATAATATATCAAAATTACATTTACATAAAAAATTTATTTTTAATCTCAATAAATTTATACAAGTAAAATTATTAATAAAAGTAATTATTTTAGTACTTAAAATTCATAAATTTATATATGATATGTATCTTAAAATTTTAATATATTTTATAAATTATTTATTGATATTTTAATTTACACTAAAAAACAACATATTTATTATTTAAAAAAAATTATTTTTTACAAAAATTTTCAAGAATATAATATTAAATTGAATATATCAAATCCACTAATTTAAATTTATATCAATAATGATTTATTATTTCAGAAATTTTATAGAAATAAAAATGTTAGCAATTTTTCCATTATTTTAGTAATAAAAAATTATAAATTTGCTTATGATATGTACTTTAGAAATTTTAATAGATTTGATATCATTAAGTTACGATTATAGACTTTTGTAAATTATCAATTGATATTTTAATTTACAATTTATAATGACATATTTATTGTTTACAATAATAAATATATTGTTTATCAAACATTTCAAAATTTAATATTTAGTTTACTTTTTTTGTTAATGTTGAAAAGTAAAAATAGTAAAGTAGTAATTAAAATATAATAATTGTATATGTTTTGTGTCTTAGACTCTTGATTGATGGATTGTCAAGAAAATGTATGATATTTATGCATCCCATTATATTAGTTATAATATATTTTTTCATATATATCATTAAAATATATTTTTTATGTATTTATACCTTATTTGTGGCTGTTTTGACCTTAAATTTAGTGTAATTGATGTATTTGTGGAATTTGTATATATTTTCCTAGCGTATCCATGTGTTTCTCTTTTGTCTGTATCCATGCATTTCCAAAGCGTATCCATATTCGTATCCAAACTGTTTGGTATGATACTCGACACCGATACTTTAATCCTTGCCCTATACTTTAATTTACAAATAGACCCCATAAATTTTTATATTGCAACAAATACCCCCTCGGTCATTAAGTCAAATGATAGAAGGCAATAAAGTATCAAAATACCCCACTAAACTTTCTCTATTTTCTTTTTCTTGCCATTCTCTCTTAAAATCTAACTGACCCAAAAATACTTTTGATCATCACCAAAAAAAGAGTTGGAGAAAAGATTGTGAAGAAAGTGGATCAATAAGGCATTAAATGGTAATGTAGATCCATCATCTACCACTTATCCTTCTCATGCATCTACTTCCACTTTTGTTGAGGCCCCTGCACCTACACCTACACCTGTTTCTACATCTACTGCTGTTGCACCTCCCCATGCATCTGTTGTTGCCCCTACTTCTAATGCTAATGGCATTGGTGTTTTAGCAATGAAAAAAAGAAACATGGTTTCATTTTTAATTATGTGCTATGGAAAAACAAAACCGAAATGCTACCATTATCGTGATTTTTGGCCTTCTTATTGTAGGATAAATGGATATTGTAGAGAAAATCAAGACAGGTATTAAGCTTTTCCTATATGATACTGACATGAAGCTTCTTTATGGTGTATACAAGACAACTTGCAATGGAAAATTGAAATTGGAAAAAACTGTTTTTGGAGGCAAATTTACTGTCTAGGTAAGATTCAAGAATTTGACGGATTCTTTGTGTTAGGACTCCTACTCCAGATCAGCCAGGATACAAGAAGCACTGTTAGTACAAAGAAACGTGCTTAAAACAACAAAGGCAGGTAGAAACTTACTTGAGCCGCAACCTAAATAAGTGAGCACTCTAAGGTGTTGCTCCCAGTGTTCCCAACCTCTTTGATGATGATGGAGGGTGATTTGGCCCGACCTCGTAGCACAGGTACATGTGGGCGTGACTTTGCTCAAAACAGTGACTCAGCATGACAGCGCAATGAACATGAGCACAACTCGGAGGGAAAGTCCCACCAAGTTCAGCACGGCAACTCGGCAGGTAAACTACTCGCCGAAAGCCGCCTTGCCTGCACCTCCTCCCCGGGGTTAAGGCACTTCGGGGGGTCCCGAGTTTGGGGCACCCTGACCTCTTTTGAGACCCAAGCTCCTTCCAATGGACCTCGGGTCATTCCCAGGCAAGAACGCACCAATTCTCCTGACGCCCCGAGGCACAAACACCTCGGATCGGCTAGATCGGCATAACCGGCCACAGGCGGCCCATCACTCAAAGGACAGCCCAACTCAGGGTAATTCATAGGAGGGCAGTTCGGTATTCCACAGGAGGGCTTCCTGCCCGACCGCTGTACCCGACAAACCTGTGGACAGCAGGCATGTCCCCCTCGCCGCGCCTGCCACCTTTAGAAAGGCATCCCGCACCTGACAGACACGTACCCTGCAACGACGGCCCCGTGCATTCCACCTCAGCCCTGCTTGTAACGGCTATGGCAGACTGACAGTGGCAGTTATACCTGCCCTGTCAGAGGTCAGAAGGCCTGAAGCAACAGAATTCAGTTATAAGGGGCTTATTCTCAAGGAACAAGGTATCTTCAATCACTCGCGCAACCTGCACTCTTAGCCTTCATTTTCCTTCAGCTTCTTGGACACAATACTAACTTAAGCATCGGAGCGTTCCCACCGGGAAACCCCTAGGATTTCTTCCCCTTTCCTCTAATTTCAGGTACCTCTCAGGAGCCACGCGAGTGCCAGCTAGGAGTGACCGGATTGCACTACATCATTTGGCGCCGTCTGTGGGAAACGCTTCAAAAGGCCTTTCCCTCTAAACTCTTTCAGTTCTTTCCCTCCTTGAAACAATCCAACGCTCATGGCTTCCTCTAGCAACATCGGACGAAGCACGAAAATGGATAACTCCAAGGAACAACCCCAGCTTCCTACTGTCTGTATCGGACAGTTCACCGTCTCCCTCTCAGCGGATGAAATCCCCAGCTTGAATGTGCCTCTCACAGTGGCACCTATCATCGCCCCACTCCCTGCTACAGTCGGAACGACGTTCACTGAACCTTCGGTCGTGCCCCCAGCGACCAGCCCGAACCAACTGGAGGACTTGATGCAATGCATGCAGGCCATGCAGGCTCAAATGCAACAGTTCCATCAACTTCAGCTCTATCAACAGCACGTACTGCACCAGGTCTCCTAGTATTAGTATCAACAGCAGTTCCCCCAGCTGCTTCAATCCCAGCTTCAGCAGCCTCAGCTCCTGCCTAAGCGCCCAGCCTCGTAGCAAGCCAAGTCTCACCATCAGAGCGAGCCTCAAAATCTCCCAAAAAATCAGGCCTCCCCCCGCGGCAGACGAGAGAGACCGGCTACCTCGATCTTGCCGTAGGCGGACAGGTCGGGAGGAACCCAGATCGGCAGGTCTACATCACCTCGACAGTCAAAGTTTGGAACCCTGATCCTTGAAAACCGGTCCGAGATCCTGGCAACAGACTCCAAGCAGGACCCCTCTATCCATAGCCATCACCAGCAGACCGGGCTACTTCTTGCGCAAACCATTCCGGACAGCGCAGAGGTGAGCAGCACGAATGCCGAGCCCACCAAGAGGCAAAGATGCCACCGCCGAGCTCGCCGATTATGCCGAGCTCGCTGATTATGCGCAACCAGCATGAGCATAACTCAAAGGGAAAGTCCCGCCGAGTTCAACATGGCAACTCGGCAGGTAAACTACTTGCCGAAAGCCGCCTTGCCCGCACCTCCTCCCCGGGGTTAAGGCACTTGGGGGGGCGTCTCGAGTTCGGGGCACCCTGACCTCTTTTGAGACCCGAGCTCCTCCCAATGGACCTTGGGTCACTCCTAGGCAAGAACGCACCGATTCTTCTCCAGACGCCCCGAGGCACAAACACCTCGAGTCGGCTAGCTCGGCATAACCGGCCAGAGATGAGATACTCGGAGATAGAAAAGCTAGCATATGCACTGGTAATCGCAGCTCGTAAGCTCCGCCCGTACTTCCAGGCTCACACTGTTATCGTTCTCACCGACAAACCTCTGAGGCAAGTCTTACTTAAGCCCGAGGTCTCTGGTCGGCTGACGAAGTGGGCCGTTGAGCTCAACGAGTACGACCTCTAGTACAAGTCACAAACTGCCATTAAGGCCCAAGCCGTAGCAGATTTCATCGCCGAATGCACATTCAGTTCTGAAGCCCTCAGGCCGGTTGAGCATGAGGCTCCCAACTCGGGTGAGCCCGAAGCTCCCAGGCCGGTCGAGTCCGAGCCCCGAGGTAGCAACCAGTGTGGCATCTCTCCTAGTTCGGCCAAGCCCGAGCTGGGATGAGGAGCCTTGGATCCTTCACGTAGATGACTCCTCGAACTAGCAGGGCAGCGGAGCTGGAATAGTCCTGCACGGCCCAAGTGGCACGAAACTGGAGTACGCGCTACGCTTCAGTTTCACTGCATCTAACAATGAAACGGAGTACGAGGCGTTGATAGCTGGACTAGCTCTAGCCAGAGAAGTAAAAGCCAAGCACATCGTTATCTGCAACGACTCCCAGCTTGTGGTCAACCAGGTCACCGGTGAGTACGAAGCTCGCGAGCCAACCATGATCGCCTACTTAGCCAAAGACAGAGAGGCCCTGCTCAACTTCCAGTCACACTTTATCAGACAAATCCCTAGGTCAGAGAACGCTGAGGCTGATGGCCGATGCCCTGTCCAGGTTAGTCAGCACCGGCGACATCACCATGAGAACCGTGTACATAGAGGACTTGCCTCGGCCTAGCATTCTCAGGGGCAGAGGAGGTCGTTCCCGTCGTTCAAGCAGAGCCGAGCTGGATTGACCCACTCGCGAGCTTCTTGCTACACGGGACCCTCCCTGCAGACCGCAATGCAGCTAGAATGATGCAGGGCCAGGCAGCCAAATATGTCATGATAGATGAACAACTATATCGGAGATCTTACACGCAACCTACCGAAGCCAAGCTTGTACTCCGCGACACCCATGAGGGTCTGTGCAGTGGGCACTTGGGGAGCAGGGCCCTCGCCCAAAAGGTACTCCGACGAGGGTATTATTGGCCAACAATGAAGGCAGACGCTATTGAGCTCGTCAGAAAATGTGACAAATGCCAGAGACATGCCAATATTCACCACCAACCCGCTGCCGACCTCAAGTCTCTCACCAGCCCGTGGCCCTTTGCACAGTGGGGCATCGATCTACTCGGGCCATGCCCGCCAGCAACGGGTGGAAGGAAGTTCTTAGTAGTAGCTGTGGACTATTTTACCAAGTGGGTAGAAGCCGAACCCCTCGTGACGATCACAGCCCAAAATGTTCAAAACATCTTTTGGAAGAACATCGTGTGCCGCTTCGGATTACCTTGGGTATTGATCTCCGACAACGACAAGCAGTTCGAGGACATCAAATTTCAAGACTGGTGTCGAGACATGGGGATCCAACAGAAATTTACTTTAGTTGCGCACCCTCAAGCAAACGGTTAGGCAGAAGTCACGAACAGAGCCATCCTCCGTGGACTAAAGGCACGGCTGGACCGAGCTAAAGGATTGTGGGCAGATGAACTACCCAGTGTCCTATGGGCCTACCGGACCACAGAGAAGACCGCCACAGGAGCACCCTTCAATCTCACCTACGACACCAAAGTAGTGATCCCCGTAGAGATCGAAGTACCTACGCAGCGGCTAGAAACATACAGTGATCAGACAAACGAAGATGAGCTACGTACCAACCTCGATCTACTCGACACAGTAAGGGACCTCGCGTACATTAGGACCGCAGCCTACCAGCAGAGAGTAGCTCGGTACTATAATGCCAGGGTCAAGAAGCGGAACCTCCCCGTTGGCGACCTGGCCCTTCGTAAAGTTATGGTACCTGAGCCCGGCGCTAGCAAGCTCGGATCCAACTGGGAAGGTCCTTACCGAGTGAAACGAGTACTCGGGGAAAGAACATACGAGCTCGAGACCCTCGAAGGGAAACAAGTACCTTGAGCATGGAATATTGTCAACCTAAGACAATATTATCTATAAGAATCGAGTAGGCCACGAGCCACTCCCTAAGCCTAAGGGCCAGAATACCGAGCTAACATGACCTCGGCACATAAGACCCGGTCGTCTCTTCGGCATGGGCGAAATCAAGGGTAAGGAGAGTGGACTACGAGTCGCTCCCAGAACCTAAAGGCCACAAGAAGACCCCAGTTGCCACCTCGGCCTGGGTGAAATCCAGGAGTGGACTACGGGTCCCTCTCTAAGCCTAAGGGCCACAAGAAGACCCCAGTCGCCACTTTGGCCTGGGTGAAATCCAAGAGCAGACTACGGGTCCCTTCTTAAGCCTAAGGGCCACAAGAAAACCCCAGCTGCCACTTCGGCATGGCAAACTGACAAAAAGCTAGTTATCTCTAACCCTTAAGGGAAAGACAACTCGGGTATGAACCCTACGGTGTCTACACCCTTGCTGCTCTTACTCAGCTCGGTAACCCGATAGTCTGGGGTAACCTGCGCAACCTGAAGTAACACAACTTCACTCAGTTACCCTTACCGCCAACTCAGTGGCTTGACAGCTCGGGTAACCTATACATTAAATTGACAAGCTCGGAGTTCACTCACACTTAGAAGTATTTTTGCAGTCAGAGATACTCGAAAGAAACTATATTTCATTAAAAAGAGAGTTCAGGTACAAGAATTTTTACCCGAGCTCAAAGGCTCAAGATAGTACATTCACAGTTCAGAAAGGGAAAAGATTAAGTTACAAATATAAAGAGCAAACTACTTCGGGGGCTCACCGCCTCTATCAGGGANCAATATTATCTATAAGAATCGAGTAGGCCACGAGCCACTCCCTAAGCCTAAGGGCCAGAATACCGAGCTAACATGACCTCGGCACAACAGGACCCAGCCACCTCTATGGCATGAGCAGACCCCAAGAGTGGGCCACGAGCCACTCCTCCAGTCTAAGGGCTAAAACGCCGAGCTAATGAAAAGACCTCGGCAGCGTACAAGACTTAGTCGCCTCATCAGCATGAACTAAGTACTTACAACGCCCAAGGTGCAGGCGGTTCAAGCACGAACCTTGTAATGAATAGCCCGCCCTGGCATGCAACGAGTTCAACCCGTTAAGGACAACCGATGTTAACTTAACCCGAGTGCAGATAGGTCGGGCATTTACCCTACTTTGTCACTCACTTCGGGTATGCAGCTCTAATAGCTCGGGTGTTGAGATCGCCTTAGAAAAGATGAAGAGTGCACACCACACTTAGGAAAAAAAAAGGACTTTCATTACACCATACTTAGCAAAGATAAAGACTGCACAAGAAAAGGCCAAGTGCCACTTCAGCATGGGGGAAATTCAGGAACGGACCACGAATCCCTCCCAAAGCCTAACGGCCACAAAATGCCAAACTGACAAAAACCTGGTTATCTCTAATCCTTAAGGGAAAGACAACTCGAGTATGAACCCTACCGCATCTCCATCCTTGCTGCTCTTACACAGCTCGGGTAACCTATACATTAAATTGACCATCTCGGAGTCCACTCACACTTAGAAGTATTTTTGCACTCAGAGATACTCGAAAGAAACTATATTTCATTAAAAGGAGAGTTCAGGTACAAGAATCTTTACCCGAGCTCTAGGGGCTCAGGATAGTACATTCATAGTTCAGAAAGGGAAAAAACTAAGTTACAAATATAAAGAGCAAACTACTTCGGGGGTTCGCCGCCTCTATCAGGGACCCCCTCGGGGACAGTATCTGGACCGGCATCCTCTGCTCCATCTTCGGCACCCTCATCCTCGGAATCGGGGTCATCTTTTGACTGATGCACGATGTTGTTAGTAATCTGCGAAGTAGTAATGGCGCTCGTGTCCAGCTCGGCGTAGAGGTGCCTGATCAGCCACCGACTGAGCTTGAAGCCTTTACGGTAGGCCTCCGTCATCACGTCATCGAATCTCGAAGAGTTGACATAGTCGATGATGGCCTGGGTCTTGAACTCCTCGAGAGCACCCTCGAAGATTGCAGTCTTCTCCCTTATGTCCTCCTTGAGGTACCCCACTTCATGCTCCAGTTTCCCCTTCGCCTCATTGAGGCCTTGTACCTCGAGCCTCAGGGCATCCCACTCAGCCTTGAGGTTGCTCACCTCGAGCCCTAAGGCCTCCTGACCGACCTTGAGACCGTTCACTTCGGCCCTCAACTTGTCTTTGTCCCGAGCCAGCTCCCCCTTCTCTGACATTAACACCTCGATGAAACTCTTTTGAGCCAAGGCGTCACTCTCCAAGTGGTGAACCTAACAACGAGCTGCCCTCAACTCAGTATGGGCTGTGCGAGATGATTTCTCAGCCTCCAGAGCCTGCCTCAGATGTCGATCTGATTGGAGGGTCAAGGCGCGAATGGCGGAGTTCACCTGCAAAAAGGAGAACCGGTTAAGAGGGAGANTTACGACCCTTGGTAACACGATCAACTGAGCCCATCATTAATGAAGATTAAAAGAAATAGAAACAAATAGTGTTATTGATAAACCAAGCATGCCCTATTTTACTGGTAAGAGGGGAAAGATAGTTGACGCCTTGATTGCCCATAATTAAGCTAATTGTGGGAGAGAATTAGGAGTAATTTTAGATAATTTGAATGGAAAAGGAGAGGAATGGGGAGATAGAGAAAGAGTTAGTGACTTGGTTCAAGGAGAGGGAGAAACCTGATTGGTTAAACATGCATAATTATATGGGTTTAAAAAATAAAAAAAATCCAAAAAATTAGAATGAGGATTTTGGAGAAATTTTGAAGATGAGGGAAGTGACATGTGGATTGATTTGCTATATATTATAGTACAGATTTTTATTCAACGGCTTTTTGCAAAAAAAAAAAAAAAAGAAAAAGGGAGACTCACCACCATAGTATGAGTGGCAGCTCGGGCACCGAGCTAACCAGGAGTTATTTCGGCCCACTTGCTGACCTCCCCCGAGTATGCAGCCAGCTTACTCTTCTTCAGGCTATACTGGGGGTTCAGGACGGTTTGGCTCCCCTGACCCTCCGAGCTGGAAGCCGTCATCTCCACATCGTTAGTAGAACTCTCGGAGGCCTCGGCGGCATCTTCGGCAGGATGAGCCCTGGCAGCAGCAGCGTTGGCCTCGGCAACGCTTTCTCTGGCAAGTCTGGTGGGCTCGACAGCAGGCTCGGTGGGCTTAACAGCAGGTTCCGCCATCACCTCGGGCCCTTTAGGCACAACCTCCTCTTCCAAGTCGATGACGGGCGCGGCTGCCACCTCGAGCCCCGAGGCAGAAGTCTACGAAAGTTGAGGCTCGGCTGAAGCTTGCGGGGACCCAACGCGCGCCTTCTTTGCCACGCGTTTCTTCCTCTTCATCTGGTGGAAGAGCTTTTGGTTGTCTATTTTCTCTGCCTCCATGGGACCTGCAGTGAAACACGACATTAGCAACTCGAAGCAAATATATGAATGAAAAGTCAAAGTGGGGAAAACCTACCCGGACTCAAGCTCGCTCGGACGAGCTTCTCCTCAGAAGTGAAGTCTTTATAATGCAACCCGAGCTGAGCCAGTGACTGGAGCTCCTTCTTGGTCTTCCTGTCCAGGATGACCCCAGGGTCTTGAACGGCTATCCACCAATCGGTGGGGAAGGCCCCCCCCGTACTGTTCCGAACTACGAAGTAGTCCCGCTTCCAAGCTGGGACTTTGCTCGGGAGCTTGTGCATGAGTTTGAAACCCGGGCGGAGGGACAAGTAATAGGACCGCCTATGCCCAGGGAGAGCACCCGAAGTGCTCTTCTTTATAGCCAGAATTGTACTAAGAACATCTAAATCTATGGAGAGAGAACGGTCAAAGAAAAGAGAAATGGACCCCACCACATTCCGTATGGAGTTCGGGTGGAGTTGGTCCAGGGTGATGTTAAAGTGTACCAACACCTCAATGATGAAAGGGTGAAGGGGAAGTTTGAGCCCGGCTATCAGTTGTTCCTTGAAGATCACGATCTCGTTGGGACAGTGCTCCCATGGGAAGTTGCCGGTGGGAAGACTATATGAGTACTCCTTAGGGAGGCAGAACCTCTGTATAAGGTCCTGGAGCCTCTCCGAGGTCATTATGGAAGGCCCGAACTGATCTGGTTACCGACCTCGGTGGGAGGTGGACGCCAGATGACCCAAAGCCACCCGTACTTCGGATGGTTGGGCCACAGAGGAGACACCCCAAGCCGAGGTACCTACCTCGGGCTCATCGATGAGACTGTCTACACTAGGCGACATACCACACTAAATGAAAGAAACAAACTAGAAGGGAAAAGGAAGCTCGGGAGGACTCACCAAAGAAACGCAACCGGACTGGAAGAACAGAACGAACTGGAGGACCCGAGCTAAGAGATCCCTGGCGCGAGCTCAAACGCTAACGACGAAAGCTTTGTGGCAAAGAAAATGGCCAAGGGACCCCCTATTTATAGCCACAACCGCGGGTTCATCGAGGAGAAAACGATTTAGTGCGTTTTTGACGTCCATGAAGTCCAAGTCACGTGAAGTCCGTGTGTAATCTGGACGTGACTCGAATCTTTTTTCGGTCGAACCGGACGCTAGACCGGTACAACTGGATGGAGCGCACGACAAAGCGGCATAAATACCGACGCCAAATCCACCCGGCGCATCATGACCTCCCCGCGCTGGGTCACCGCCGCCAGCGCAGGGAGTGGGGGGCAATTGATGGAGGGTGATTTGGCCCGACCTCGTAGCACAGGTACACGTGGGCGTGACCTTGCTCAAAACAGTGACTCAGCATGACAGCGTGACAAACGTGAGCACAACTCAGAGGGAAAGTCCCGTCGAGTTCAGCACGGCAACTCGGCAAGTAAACTACTCGCCGAAAGCCGCCTTGCCCGCACCTCCTCCCCGGGGTTAAGGCACTTTGGGGGGTCCCGAGTTCGGGGCACCCTGACCTCTTTTGAGACCCGAGCTCCTCTCAATGGACCTCGGGTCACTCCCAAGCAAGAACGCACCGATTCTTCTTCGAACGCCCCGAGGCACAAACAGCTCGGGTCGGCTAGCTCGGCATAACCGGCCACAGGCGGCCCGTCACTCAAAGGACAGCCCAACTCAGGGTAATTTGCAAGAGGGCAGTTCGGTATACCACAGGAGGGCTTCCTGTCTGACTGCCATACCCGACAAACCTGTGGACAGCAGGCATGTTCCCCTCGCCATGCCTGCCACCTTTAGAAAGGCGTCCCGCACTTGACAGACACATACCCTACAATGGCGGCCTTGCACGTGCCACCTCATCCCTAACTGTAACGGCTGTGGCAGACTGATAGTGGCGGTTATACCTGCCCTGTTAGAGGTCAGAAGACCTGAAGCAACAAAATTCAGTTATAAGGGGCTTATTCTCAAGGAGCAAGGTATCTTCAATCACTCGCGCAACCTGCACTCTTAGCCTTCGTTTTCCTTCAGCTTCTTGCACACAATACTAACTTAAGCATCAGAGCGTTCCCGCCGGGAAACCCCCCGGGATTTCTTCCCCATTCTTCTCATTTCAGGTACCTCTCAGGAGCCACGCGAGTGCCAGTTAGGAGTGACCGGATTGCGCTACATCAGATGATGTACACCGTCATCATCCTGCGGAGCAGCTGCTCGAGAACTCCGGGGGTCTCTAGCCCGTCCTAACTACGGACCGTCCAGTGCGGCACATGAATTTTAGAGCTATTGCTCCCCACCTCAACTCATGAAGGGAAGGCAACTTGGCGAGCTTCCTCGGGATTCACGACCACAACGTCCTCATCGTCATTCCCCTACCGCCGAGCTCTTTTTTGGCGACAAGATGCCCTCTCGGAAGACCTCGGAGGAGGAACTACCTTGGGACGGACCTGCGGTGGTGCACCAGCCCGGTTCTACCTCTAGCGATTCTTTTTTATCCGATGTACAATTTCCTCCTCACTTGCCATTTCTACACCTGCACCGCGGAAGCACGATAGTAAGTACAAGATCAAAGAAGCAAAAAAAGTATGAGCAAAAAAAGCAACGAAAAGGATGGACCAGCCACCCTACGCAATAGCCCGCTGAGCACCAACATCTCCGAGCATGTATACGCAGCTACGTCTATCTCGTGAATCATGCTCAGAGCCGACCTCTCTTCCAAAGTAAGTGCAGACCATTGAAGTTGGGGCATTCTTGTTCTTAGCTTTTGTAGCGCGGATGGGAAGGGGAGGTCCCCGGGACATTGCACAAAGAAGAAAGTTTCCTTCTAGTGCTTCATAGAAGAGGGGCCCCTGACCAGCGTTCTGATGTTCTTCCTAGTCGAGAAGTAGTGGTAGCCCTGCTGGTGATGTTTGAGCTGAAGAAGGAAGCTCACCATACCCAGGGTCAGCTCGATATCACGAACAACGCAGTAGGACAAAAGGCCGACCAAAAACCTAAAGGAGTTTGGCATCAACTACACTAGCAATATTTGGTACCATGCAAGTACCTCGACAACCCCTTTGTTCAGAGGAAACCTCAGCCCAGCTTCCAAACTGTTCTCATACACACAAATCTCACAGGGCCGAGCATTGGTTGCCATCTCACCATGCTACGAGCACCTCTTTCGGAATTCCTCAGGGATGTCGTACATAGCTCGGATCCGAGCCAGGTCCTCGAGGGTCAAGACACAGGGTGTGGTCCCAAACCGGTAACCAGCCCGCAAGGGAAGCTTGGCATCCACCCTAGAGGGACCAACATCAGCCTCCTCAACCATGGCGTCCTCGAAAGCCCCAACCTCGGACTCATAATCAAACTCACTAGAACCAAAAGATCTAGAAGCGGAAGAAGAATGGGAAGATGTGGAAGACATCTTACCGAGCTTGAAGTCGAGGAATAAAAACAAAATGCCGAGAAACGCTGACAACACCCCACTGATCTATCCAAGCAACTCTCGTGAATGGAAAAGGGGAAATGCCCGTCCATCCCTTCTTATAGCCTATAGGAACGTGAATCGACACCAGATCTACGGTGAGTATCAAGCACCGCCTTAACAAAGCTCCGGAAGACCAATCAACGCGATTGTTACCGCACGCGCAAGGCCTCAGGAACCGAAGCGACAACCTTGACATGCAATGGCTAGAGCATTAATTGCCTTGATCCACCCTATAGCAGTGGTCCAACCAATGTCATGGATCCTCGAGGTTTGCTCAAGACCACGAGGTCAACCAGTCTCTATAGTTTCTTCGAAACGCCCAACGGCAAATACCAACCAAAGGAAGCCTCACTACGCCTCAGCAGAGGCCACCACCCTTCAACTTTGGAACTAGGGGAGTGGTGTTTGGATTCCGAAATTTCATGTACAAGTTCCTCAGCCAAAGAGTAATGGCCTTTGCCCCATAGCTCGGCACCTCTGAGGTCCTCAACTTTGAAGCTCGGCATACCATGGCCGGGCATCACAATGGCCTTCGCTCCGTAGCTCGGCACTTTCAAGTCTCCCAACTTTGAAGCTCGGCATACCCTGGCCAAGCATCACAATGGCCTCCGTAGCTCAGCAATTCTAAGGTCCCTGACGTCGTAGCTCGGTGCACCATGGTCGAGCATCACAACAACCCCAACTCCAAAGCTCGGCTTCCCACCGGCAGCAAAAAACCTTTCGTCGATGCCAGGCTGAGCTAAGCTTCGACTCTGGAGCTTGGCACATCACAGCCGAGCATCACAACGGCCTTAACTCCGAACTTCGGACCCAAGTCTGAAGCTCGGCACACCATGACTGAGCATCACAGTGACCACAACACCGAAGCTCAACTTTCATCGAAAATCAGAGAGCCCTTCCTTGGCTCCACCAGGAAAATGGACCTCGAAGCTCAGTTCGACACCTCAATGTTCTAACGAGCTACGTGACCGTGCAACACTTCGTACCGAGCACTCCCCCTCCTCGGCTCCAAAATTGGGGGAGTGGTGTTCGGATTCCGAATAGTTCTGGGTGTTTTGCAACCGACGATGGAAAGATTCCTCGGCCACGTTCCATATTGCCCAGATACCAAGGTTATGGCAGGCACCGAGGAACACCAAAGGGACCATTGGAAGTTCCTCGGCCGAGGAATGAATTGGGAACACTTCATTCCACGACTTCAGAACTGGGAGAATGATGTTTGGGTCATGGCTAAGCTGGTCCTGAGAGACACGTGGCTGCCCAGTCATCGCTCGACCACATCGGCCTAGCTCGGCCTCATCGGCATAGCTCGTTCGAGCTACGCTATTACTGTGGCCCCCCATCCTATCCTTTTAGCCACGTCAACCACACGTCACACGGATGAGAACAACTACAAATAAAAAAGAATAAAGAAGACAACTCCGCTAGGGAATGAGACTCTATCCCAAATACCTCAGTGGCTAACCTCATCCCGACAACCCCGAAAACCCAATCCGACCAGGATACGGATCTTTAACTATTAAAAGGTATTCCATGCTCTAGGTAAGGGAGTTAACTTTTGACACCCGTACTGTTACTTATCTTGGACCGGCATCCTTGTAGCTCGGCCCGACCATCCATCACCTCCTACTGACTTGAGCGTCGAAGTATCTACCCGGGGATAACTCCTCGAACCTCTAACTTCTCCTTTCTTGATCGCAGGTCTTGAAGCATGGCCTCGTCCTTGTAGAATGCCCCCGCCCTGCCAATAAGGACTATCTGGTTGCTCTCCTCAGTTTGTGCACCACCTCAGATTGAATGGCATTAGTATTGAAACACTAACAGTCATCTATAAAAGGCTACCGGGTTTGGTTGAATGAATACATAACAAAACCTACAATTATTTTATCTCCAATGTTTTGTTTTCAGTTCTTTAGTTTTGACTTGTTTCAGAGCCATAACGAGTGGTTTAGAAGCAAGCAATTACTTGACCACCAATGCTGGCGATGCAGTTTCAATCGGAGTTTCCTATACTCCATCAATTCATAATGTCATGCATTATTTTCCGAATAAACTAGGCAACGACCACTACTTGTTGTGGTGAGCCTATTTCTACTAATCCTTCGACATCATCATCTTATGTATTTGGTAGATGGAAAGAAGAAGCCACCACTAAAAGAGATCCAAAATCCAAACGGCGCTGGAACAATACCAAATCCAGAGTTTGAAAAGTGGTTTGACTTGGATCAATTAGTATTGAGCTGGTTGATTTCTTCACTCACCGAAGGCGTGATGGCACAAGTCGTAGGTCTCTCTACCTCAGCAGAAGTTTGGGATACACTGGCAGCAAGTTACTCCACTCATTCCAGATCGAGAATCCTGCAATTGAGAAGACAACTCTAGGGTCTCAAAAAGGGTTTGCTATCCATATCTGCTTATGTGCAGCGAAATAAGTCCACTGCAGACAGTCTCTCTACTGTATCAGAGCCGGTATCCAATTCTGACCTCGTTCATTTTATTTAAGTTGGTCTTGGTGGTGAACATGAATCAATTGTTACTGCTACAACTAATCGACTTGATGTTAATAGTCTTAGCGTACGAGATATCCTTGGTTCTTTTCTTAACCATGAAAGTTGGCTTGAGGAGCAATCCCGTTATTTAAATGATTCTGCTATTAATGCTAATTTTTCTGGAGCAAAGAACCAAATTTATGGAAACCCGCTTAGCAGTTTCATCAGCAGTTCGCATCCAACTTCAATAATGGGCACGGCAAGGGTAGAGGTCGAGGACCTATTCCTTTCACTCATCAGCAATATTACCATGAAAATAACTTCAATAATCAACAATAATTCCCTGGTGGTGGTCGTGGGAGCAAAAATACAGGATTGGTGTGTCAAATCTACAATAAAAATGGCCATAGTGCACTATAGTGTCATAGGACCAGGTATGTTTTGGTTTTCAAAATGATAGCTATTCTTTTAGTGATCCAACTACGTTTCATGGAGCGGTAAATACTCCTAAATATCAATTCGTTCCAAATAATGGGAATCAATCGTTCAATCCGACCTGGTATCTGAATTTCGAAGCTACTCATCATATGACTCAACAGATTGACAATATGCAAAATCGATCAGTATGGTCTTCCATTTAGTTCAAATACGACTGATACTTTAGTTTGTGAGTCTTGTCAAATGGGTAAGAATTTAGGGGTTCTTTATAGTCATCTTCTTTTCGGTGCAAGCGTCCTATAGATTTAATTTTATCATGTGTGGGGATCAGCCCCTGTTCGATCAAATAATGGATATTCATATTATGTTTTCTTTTTTGATTATTATTCAAAATTTTCTTGGATTTACCCTATGATTAAAAAATCTGATGTTTTTGACATTTTTCTAAAATTCAAAAGGCATGTTGAAATTTTATTTAATGCTAAAATTTGCTCCTTCTAGTCTGACTAGGGAGGAGAGTATCAAAAATTGTCAAAGTATCTGGACTCATAGGGAATCACCCATCGAGTAATCTGCCCTCACACGCATCAGCAGAATGGTTCCATTGAATGGAAGCACTGGCATATCATGGAATCGACCCTCTCTTTATTGGCCTCCTCCAAACTCCTCTTCTCCTCCTGGTCTAATGTGGCTGAGACAACAATGTACTTAATTAACAAACAGCCACCCCCACACTTCAGTCGTCAATCTCCTTATGAAATGCTATTTTAGTGCACACCAGATTATACTATGCTAAAGGCTTCAACTGTGTTTGTTATCCCTTTCTCTGGCCATACAACAATCATAAGTTCATGTTCAAATCTCTTGGATCTTTATTGGGTACATCAACACTCACAAAGGGTGTCGATGTTTCCATCCGCCTTTTGGGAAGCTATTCATTGCAAGACATATTGTATTTGATGAATCTTTATTTTTAGGTATTTCGACTTCTCCAAGCTCATCATCAGCACCTCCTAGGGGGACTTTAATTTCTACTTTGGTTCAGCCCACCAAACCTATCTATAATTCCCCATGACTAGCAGCGGCCGATTACAGCTTAGAAACCACAATGGCTTCCTTACATGGCACACCTAATATCTCCACTGAGCTAGCTTCCCCATTAGTAGCTGGCTCCAAGAATTGCTTGACACCATGCTAGTCATTCCAGCCCCCAACTAGACACACTCCATGATCACTCGATCCATGGATGGGACCCTGCTTGTCCAATCTCACCATGCATTCGTTAGACAGTTATGTCCTTAGCTCCAATCAGATTGATGTACTTATTGACATTTATTGTAAATTAATAAAGTGCATAATTGATTCATGTTATATTGGTGTGTTTCTGTGTAATACCCTTAAAGTAGACACTTATGAGACTCGTGTTAGTTTAGAATCTTCACAGTTGTTGGATAAATCTGAGGAGATTTATCCTGCCAAGGCTGACATTGATGTGCTACCAAGAAGGTTGGGGTGTCGGCTGCTAGGGTAAGACCCAAAGCACATGCAGTGTGGGCTTTCTTGAAACCCTGAATCAGGCCAAATTCCAGTATTGCCTGGGACCTTGGAGATAGATGGGCAAAATTAGAATATTACACCTGACCCCTAGACTTGATTATGGTACAACATTAGGTGTTGGATTGGGTTGTCTTTGATATGCTAATCAGTGAGATCCTTAACTGGGCCAAAACCTAGGTATGTTGGGGCAGTTCGAGAATTCACCTGAATGGGTGATCATTGTGACAGGATCAGCTCCTTTGTCGAACAAAGTGAATGATCGGGGAATGCACTATCTCTGATGGAAATCTAAACTTCTAGCAGTTGATCTCAAACTTGTTGAGATTTATTTTTGCACAATATATTTATATAGAGACATACATATATATTATGGTTTCACAAAATGTTTGCAAAAGCTTTTAATTCCCAGGATCCTTGTGAGTAAAGAGTGCAGCACTGTACCTTGTAGCCAAGGGAGAGGTCCTCTCTTGTCGGGTATTGTTTGATCATTATGTGTTGAGAGGTTAAGTGTAAGGCCATTGAGGGTTATACCTGATGGGCTAATCTTGCATCCGCCCACAGTCCTTGGGCCTTCACAAGATGGCTGGACGCAAGGACCATTTATTGTAAATGTTGGGCCCATTAAGAGTCCATACTGATGGATTAAGGGGTTCATTGTGTTCTGTAGTGAATTCGGCCAGGCCTTGTAACAAAGGTTGGGCTGAACCCATGTGGCTGATGTGTAGATCAATGCTAGGGTCCCACGCCGTACAAAGAGAGCGAAACTATCCATCATTTAAAGGATAAAGTGAGTAGTATGATTTAATGGGCCTAAGGCCCATTTCGAACTGGGATTAAGTGATTTAGTTAAATGGGCGAATTTGGGTTTATAATCTAATTAGGATTAGCAATTCGATAAGTCTTATCCACTTGAGAGTCTAGATCCAAATATTAGATTTGGATCAAGAAACTCATTCCTAATTGGATTAGGAAGCTGATCCAAACAAGGTTATAAATAGGGGGCGAATTTTATAGAAAGATCACTTCTTTTCTGCAATCTTTTTCTCCCTCTGCTCTTGCTGCCCTGCCTAGTTCGATCCCCACCTTTGGAGTGATCAAGAACTGTTCTTTATATTGTTTCTTCGTCAAGAAACAATCTGAAGTCGTGCTCACACCACCCCACATGATTCTTGCTATAGAATCACAGGTTCTTGCTACTCCTGCCTCAACATTTGTTGTGTCATCTTCAGTAGATGCAGATTTGGTAACCTCTTTGAGTGTGAACACCTACGTTGGGAGTTAGTATTTATCCGTATCAGGTATATCCCTCTCCCTCTTTTGGTTTCTGATCTAGTCTGGATTGTTTCAAGAAAGATCCTTGAAAAATGCAGTTTTTCTAAATTAGGGAATACACTTCCTAGATGGGAGAAAGAAATTTTTGAAATTTTGCCACCCTGCATGGTTCGGCCATCTATATGATGGATATCCCATCCCTTCAGCATCGAGGTACTCATTGCCTTCTTCTTTTATTTCTCTTCTTACCACTACTGAAACGGAACCCCAGTCCTATATTGAAGCAGTTAAGTCTTCCCATTGGTGTGATGCTTTGCCAAAAGTGTACAATGCCCTAATTAGTAATGGAACATGGGAATTCATGCCCTAGCAATCTTATATGAACATTGTTGGCACAAAATGGGCATACAAAATAAAAAAAATTCCAATGGTACCCTTAATTGTTATAAAGCCCATCTTTTTCTTAAGGTTTTAACAAAATCATGGGCTTGGATTTCTTTGACACATTTAGTCTAGTGGTGAAACTGGTGACTGTTCGTACCATTTTTTCTCTCGCCATTTCTCACAAATGGCCGATTAAGCAGTTGGATATCAACAACACATTCTTGCATGGTTATCTTTATGAGGACATTTATGTTCGCCATCCACGAGGGTTTGGGGATCCCTCCATGACAGATCATGTATGTAAGCTTCGCAAGGCACTCTATGGCCTCTGACAAGCTCCTAGGGCTTGGTACTCTCAGCTTAGTGGTTGTCTCACTGATATGGGTTTTTGCCATTTAACCGCTGATCTCTCTCTCTCTCTCTCTCTCTCTTCATTTATGATCATGAAAATGTCAAATTGCTTATTTTCATTTATGTTGATGACTTGATTCTCACTAGGAACTTTGTTACTGCCATTGATAAACTTCTTGCTTGACTCTCCAATATTTTCCCTGTTAAAAGATCTTGGGCCATTGCACTACTTCACATTGGTATAATATCCTCTAATGCATGCCATTACTTCAGATTGCAAAGGAGTTGAGCAAGCACTTAGACCAAAAGATATAGCAAGAACTTGACATGCTTTTACAAAGCTTCCATCTAAGTTAGTTTTCAAAACATTTTCTAGGGGATTTTTCCAAAAAAAAAAAAAAACTCTAACTATGGGCATGAGTTAAGTGGCGAAGAATTTTGCCATCTAGCTACAAAATCCTCATCCTATCTTTCCAGTGCCTACTACGAATTATGAGATTTTTGTTAGAATCTGACTTTGTATTTTCAAAAATACAACCATTCCTAACTTTCAATAGTCCATAATAGAGAAGCTGAGAAACTAAGAATAGGGGTGTAAATGGATCGAATTCGAATTGGATCATGCAATATCCGAAGTCGAATCCGATTAGAAAATCTGATATCCGAATCCGATTACATATCCGACAGATATTGAAAATTAATATCCAAATTCAAATCCGATTAAATATTCGAATATTTGATTTGATTCGATTCGAATTTGATAAATTAATTATTTTAGATAATTAATAAATATATAAAATAAATATTTTATTGATATAAAGTATATAAATATATAAATGATTTATATAACATAATTATTATATATATAAATTATATAAAATATTATATATTACATATAAAAGTTAAATAATCAGTCGAATTCAGATATTTATCGAATCAAATCAGGTCATATCTGAATTTGACCAATTAGATATTTGAATGATCTGAATTGAATTTGATTATATTGAATATCGAATTCAAAATCAGATTTTTGAATACCGTTTATACCCCTACCTAAGAACAAGGGGATGGAATCCATCAACTCACATTTTGACTTGTACATACTTTGTTGCTTCATTGTTTAGCTTTTGAAGCCAAAACTTTCGAGGAATAGTTGATGAAGGGATGATTCTTATTTGATGGTGGTCAATTATCACTTAGGTTTTATCAGAAATTCCATGAATTCAATTATACTTTATATTAAATGATGTCACGCGATCTGGTTGATCCCTTGTGTCAGATAATTCAGATGCTGACTCAAGTGGTTCCCTGTTTGGCCCAAGCTATGCTAGGATGAGCTGGAGATATTCGAGCTGATATGTTCTGCAAGAAGGAGGATTAGAGTGCCCGTGTTGTGTTTACCCGAGGAGGGCACTCCGATGCTTAAGTCAGAGATTATTTGAGAGTGTATATTCGCGCATACCTTTATAGGTAGAAGTGAGTGCCTTATATAGGCATCGGTGGTCAGAGCCCTCTTGCAATGGGTCTCACCTTCTCGTGGAGTCATTTTCGCTCTGTTGGGCACAATAATATGTTGGTTATGAAGGGATGGGAGATCTATCATATGGATGGCCGCACCCTACAGGAAGGTTGGGCAAAATTTCAAAAATTTCTTTACTCCCATCCGGGAATCCTATTCCCAATTTAGAAAACTGCATTTTCAAGGTTCGTTCTTGTAACCAAACCGGACCAAATCTAAAACCAAGATTAGGGAGGGATATACTTGATACAGAATCCACGCAAAAAGCTCCTTCCAACGTAGGTGTTCATGCCCAAAGAGTGTACCAAATCCTCCCTCCACTAAAGAAGACATAGCTTAGGATGATGCAGGATCAACAGGTAGTTATTCACCAAGAACTTGTGATTCTTCAGCAAGAATCGAATGGGATAGTGAGCATAGCTTCAAAATTATTTCTTTAGCAAAAAACAATATCAAGATCAAATCTTGATCCAAGAACTGGAGATCAAACAAGGTAGGGCAGCAAGAGCAAGAAGAAAATGAATTGAAAGGAAGATCAGTCTAACTGAGTTGTCTTCTCTCTGTGTTGTGTGTCTTTTTCAGGTCCGCCCTGTTCTCTATTTATAATCTTAAAGAGACAACCTCCTAATCTGATTAGGAGTTTCCTGATCCAAATCTTTATTTGGATCTTGACTCTTTAAGTGATAAGGATAATCCCTTATCTTATTTGTAGTTCAAAATCAGCTTATTCCTAAACAAATTAGGAGTTTCCTTATCTGAATCTTTATTTTGATCTGGACTCTTTAAGTGGATAAGAGTTATCCTCTTATCCTTATCTACTGGTCCAAACCTAAATCTGCCCTTATTTAATTAATCCAATTAACCCAGTTCGAAATGGGCTTTTAGGCCCATTAAGCTTTCAGGCTCATTTCCTTTTAAGGCTGGCTAGCTTGGCTCTTTTTGTATGGCATGGGACCCTAACATTGATCTACACATCAGCCACATGGGTTCAGCCTAGCCTCTATTACAAGGCCTGGCCGAATTCACTGCTGAATACAGTGAACCCCTGAGTCCATCATCATGGGCTCTTAATGGGGCCAACATTTACACTAAATGGTCATTGGGTCCAACCATCTTATGAAGGCCCAAGGACTGTGGGAAGATGTAAGATTAGCCCATCAGGTATAACCCTCAGTGGTCTTACACTTAACCTCTCAGCCCTTAATGATCAAACACTGTCCAACAAGAGAGGAACTTTTCCTCGGCTGCAAGATACTGTGCTGCACTCTCTACTCACATGGATCCCTAGAATTAAAACCTTTTGCAAACATTTTGAAACCATAATATATATAAGTATATCTCTATATAAATATATTTTGTAAAACCAAATTTCAAACACATTTGAAATCCACTATTGACAATTTAGGTTTCCATCAAAGAGAGTGCATTTTCCCGATCATTCAGTTTATCCGACAAAGGGGCTGATCCTATCACTATGATCACCTACTC
This sequence comes from Nelumbo nucifera, assembly GCF_000365185.1. The sequence continues at coordinate 1,765,569 of NW_010729167.1, forward strand.
AGATGAATTCTCGGACTGTTCCAACATACCCAGGTTTTGACCCCCTCTAAGGATCTCACTTATTGGCACATCAAAGACAGCCCAATCCAACACCTAGTGCAATATCATAATCGAGCCTAGGAGTCAGGTGTAACATTCTAGTTTTGCCCATCTATCTCCTAGGTCCAGGGCAATACTAGAATTTTGGTCTGGTTCAGGGTTTCATGAAAACCCGCACTGCATGTACCTCAGGTCTCACCCTGGCAGCTGAGACAAGCCACCCCAACCAACTTGGTGGTACATCAGCGTCAGCCTTGGCAGGATAAATCTCCCCAGATCTATCCATCGGTTGTGAAGATTCTAAACTAACACAAGTATCATATGTGTACAGTTTAAGGGTATTACATAGAAACATACCACAATAACATGAATCAAATATGTACTTTATTCATTTACAATAAATATCATAATGTACATCATGCTGATTGGAGCTAAGGGCATACACTGTTTAATAACTCCCACATGCACTTAGGTCCATCGCATACAAGCCAAAGTCCCATACTTTCCACGTGTTTCTCAAACACTTTCTGTGTTAGTGACTTAGTTAATGGGTCTGCTACATTTTCCGCTGATGCTACCTTCTGAATCAGGATGTCCCATCTTCCAACTATCTCCCGTAGTACATGGTACTTCCTCTCAATGTGCTTTGACTTCGAGTGGGCTCGTGGCTCTTTAGCCTGAGCAATGGCTCCAGTGTTGTCACACAACAATGGAATGGGTGATGTGCTAGATGTACTACTCCTAATTCCTGAATGAACTTCTTCATCCATACGGCTTCCTTGGCAGCTTCATTTGCGATAATGTACTTGGCCACGGTTGTGGAATCTGTAGTGAACCCTTGTTTGCTGCTCTTCCAGCTAACTACACAGGACCCCATCGTAAAGATGTATCCGAATGTAGAATTTCTATCGTCTGGGTCTGACTAGAAATCGACATCAGTATACCCAAGGATCTATAGTGAACTACCATCAAATACTAGACAAAACTCTTTTGTCCTTCGAAGCTATTTCAGTATGTTTTTCACAGCGGTCCAATGCCCTTGTCCTGGGTTAGACTGGTATCTACTTACCACACTCAGCCTAAGCAATGTCTAGTCGAGTGCACAGCATGGCATACATGTTGCTCCCTATGGTAGAGGCATAGGGAACTTCTTTCATGCCCTCAATCTCTTCAAGTGTCTTGGGAGACATACCTTTGGAGAGAGTGACTTCATGCCTAAAAGAAACATTTTCTTTCTCGGAGTTCTCCATACTGTATCTCTTGACTATCTTGTCAATGTAAGTAGACTGGGATAATCCTATTATCCTTTTTGGTCTATCTCTATAGAGTTGAAGTCCCAAGATATAAGAGGCTTCTCCAAGATTTTTCATGGAGAATTGTTGTGAAAGCCATACTTTCACCGTAGTCAACATTCCTACATTTCCAATGAATAGAATGTTGTCTACATACAGAACCAAGAATATAACCTTATCTCCACTGGTCTTCCTATGAACACAGGGCTCATCCGGATTCTGCTCAAAGTCAAACTGTTTAACAGTAGAGTCAAACCGGATGTTCCAGCTTCTAGAAGCTTGCTTAAGTCCATATATGGATCGGTTGAGTTTACATACCATGTGTTCCTGACCTACAACTATGAAACCTTGCAGTTGTTGCATATAGATATCTTCACTAAGATCTCCATTCAAAAACGTGGTTTTGACATCCATTTGCCAAATCTCATAGTCATGGTATGCTGCTACAGCTAGCAGGATCCTAATGCATTTAAGCATGGCCAAGGGCAAAAATGTTTCCTCATAATCGATTCCCTCTTTCTGAGTGTACCCTTTTGCCACAAGACGAGCCTTGTAGGTCTCAACCTTACCATCGGGGCCCTTCTTCCTCTTATAGATCCATTTGCAACCAATTGCTTTTACCCCATGGGCAGATCTTTTAGAGACCAGACTCCATTGGTCTCGATTGAGTCCATCTCAACTCTCATGGCATCTACCCACTTCAAGGAATCTATGTCCAACATAGCTTTTGCATAAGTCATTGAAACCTCCTCACTGGTTGTGGCTTCCACCAAGCAACTTTCTTGGTCATAGCCGTAACGAACTGGAGGCTTGGATGCCCGGGTAGATCTCCTAGGTTGGTTATTAACTGGAGCTTGTGGGACATCTCCCACTACCCCTGAGCTCTCCTCATCTAGAAACAACTTCCTAACGATGATTGTTCAGGATGTAATCTTCCTCCAAGAAATGGGCATTTCGACTACAGAACACCTTCTGCTCTCCTGGGTCATAGAATAAATACCCTACAGAGTCTTTTCGGTAACCTACAAATAGGAAACGGCTGGTCTTAGATTCCAATTTGTCAGCACTTGTTCTTTTTACATGTGTTGGACAACCCAAATCTTCAAGTGTCTTACACTTGGTTTCTTACTAGTCCAAAGCTTATAGGGAGTCTTAGGAACGGATTTGGTTGGAACCCGGTTCAACACATACATCGCAGTCTCCAATGTGTAACCCCAAAAGAATGTAGGTAATTCCGAGTGTACGAGAAGTGATCGGACCATATCCAATAAAGTTTGGTTCCTCCTCTCTGACACACCGTTTAACTGTGGTGTGGCAAGAGGAGCTAGTTGTGATACTATCCCATTTTCCTTTAAGTAGTACTTGAATTCGTCAGAGAGATATTTGCCTCCTCATCTGATTGAAGGGCCTTAATGTGTCTCCCCAACTGTTTTTCGACCTCTTGCTTGAACTCTTTGAACTTTTCAAAGGATTCAGACTTGTGTCTCATTAGGTACACCTAACCATACCGAGAATGATCATCGGTAAATGTTATGAAATAAACGTGCTGGTTACATGTCCTAACATTCATGAGACCACATACATCAGTATATATAAGGTCAAGCGTGCCTGCTGATCTTTCAGGCTTACCGTTAAATGGTCGTTTCTTCATCTTACCTTGAAGGCAAGGTTCACAGGTTGGAAGATCTTCTACAGTTAGAAAATCTAAAGGACCATCATTTACCAAACTTGTGATACGATCTATGTTAATGTAGCCAAGTTGTTAATACCACAGGCACGTGGGATTAACTGTATCACGGGTTCTTTTCTTGAGGTTATTATCCGATGTAGTTTTAGTTATATTTGTTTCTAGAGAAGGGTGGAGAACATAGAGACCATTATCAAGTTCTCCATATGTAAGGAATTTGTTATTCCTTTTGATAGTAATCACATTACTAAAAAGCACAGAATAACCATCCACACACAATTTTGAAATAGAAATCAAATTTCTTCTCAAATTGGGTAGCTGCAACACTTGCAGAAGTCCCCAAGTAAAGAGTCACTTCTCCATCACTCAGTCTTCTGCTTTTCCTGAACTCCTGCAATGTATTATATGCATGAGTAGAAGCCTTGGAGTCAATACACTAGGAAGCAAAAGTGACCAACATATCAGTCTCTATGAAAAATGATTCGAAATTACCTTGTTTCTTGGTCTCCAAGTACTGAGGACAGTTCCTCTTCTAGTAGCTACTCTTCCTACATTGTCCCTAGACTATCCAAGATATCCTTGGACACTTTGATTGATCTGGTCGAACAATCGCTGTATTTGATTATCTAAGGAGGCTATGATGTAGCACCGGGCAAGAGAGTTTTTCTCTTCCCATTCTTGATATTCCCTCTTGTGGGCCTCAGAAGCCCTATCACCTGGACGATATGGAGTAGGGTTTTTAGCAACTTTTTCCAATTTCTTGGACGTCAGAACCAGCATAAGGTTACGATACCAGTCAACGTAATTTGGGCCCTTAAGCTTATTATTGTCCAACAATTTGGCGAATTGTTCATTTGCCATTTCTAATATAAAGGCAAAGAAAATATTAGTCCACAACCTGACTTGATTCATGTTATCTACATAGATATTACTTTTAATCTATGTTCCATTTCTATTTATTCATCTCTGAGATTTCCCTCCTATCTCAGTGATAGAAACTACGAACTATGTCTCTGGAAATGTGGGAAACCACATATAGTGCCTGGAGCCAACTATTTCAGTTGCATAATCCCACCACCTTCTCTCAAAGATCACATTCACTCATCCCATGAGCTTTCCCTTTGGCCTTTATCAGACAAGGTTCATTGCCATTTTAGGTTAAACCTTTCTATCCAGTAAGTTCTTACTTATCATATTCGTGAACGCCAAGGTACCGTGAGAGAGTTTTCCATTTTAGGATAGGCCCCTCCCACATTGGTTTATGACGCCTCTATCATCTTATGAAACAATCCAACAGATTCAACAGCAAATGGATAACCCAATTTTATGGTGCATCTCCTCATTATTAAATGACCCATCTTCATGCTAATGATGGAAGGCCTTTAGAGAGTTCATCATATGAATCTCCCTATCACATGCACTTTTATTTCAGTGGAGGGAATGAAATATTATGCCCTAGTTTTATTTAGGTCAAACCAAAGTGGCTCGCACTGACTTTCTCAAAGGCAGATTTAAATGGGCCCTAAATGGCTAGGGTTCCGCACAGTTCCTCTTGGGGAGGAAGCTGATGTGGGGCCCATCAATTGGGGAGATCTTCCAATCATCCTATGGACACCATGGCAATAATGTGCATTCAGCCATGGTGTGCAAAAGAGCCACTATCGAATTAATCATGGGCCAAGTACTTATGGCCCATGTACGTAGCACATCACACATCCATACATCACATGCATGAAACAAATTGATCCAATCAATTAAAATATCTATAAAACTCTTAATTAATTAGATTAAATCAGTATCAGCCCAACAAAACCCATAACATCTTCAAATAACATTATCTAGGTATATGGGCTGAATTGCAAAGATCAGTTCGACCCATATAGCTGAATCAGGGCCGATGCAGTTTTAACATATTAAAACTGGGTTTTACAGAGGTGGGCCAAATTAAAAACTTGAAGTGGGCCATCAACCCTCTGGCCAAAATCGAATTTGGGTCAGAAAAACCAACCCCATCGAACCAAGAATTCGGTCCAACCAGTTTGGACCAAATCTGGTACAAATCAACCCAAGTTTTGGTGTCCAGTTCAAGATTTAATTCAAGAATAATGATCTGAAAAATAAAGTAAATCTAGATAACCAAATTATCAAGAAAACAAAATCAGAGGTCTACACTGTGATTTTCATGGACATCCTGCAAACCTGCAAAGAACAATTAATCGCATATTGCAAAATCAATATCTGCAAAATCGCAGATCGCAGAACTTCCTTCTGCGAAATCTTCTTCTCCTCTGTTGCGCACTCCAACAATCTCTAGATGGAAATAAAACAGAAAAACCTAATTTTTCTATTATTACATCACATCGAATTCCTATACAATTTGTCTAAAAAAATTATTTACAGACCAAATTGAATAGAAAAGAAATCGCAGGGTGCGCCAATCTTGGCACCAAAAAGATTCGATCTCCATCACATGTGCAGCCCAAAAATTCAAGAAACATTCACAGAATAATTATATAAATATGACAGAATAATAAAGATTTATTTTCCAGATCATCCACCCATAATCTGGGAACCAATTCCCAAAAAAAAACGCTAATTGCGCAAATCGGGTAGAACACCTTCTGCCCATTTGCACAAATTCAGATCTAATCTAATTTGGTTCAAGATTTGAACCTAGCTCTGATACCACTAAAGGGATGGGTGATCCATCATATGGATGGCCGAACCCTGCATGAAGGTTGGGTGAAATTTCAAAAATTTCTTTACTCCCATCTGGGAATCCTATTCCCAATTTAGAAAACTACATTTTCAAGGTTCATTCTTGTAACCAACGTAGGTGTTCACACCCAAAGAGTGTACCAAATCCTCCCTCCACTGAAGATGACACAGCTTAGGATGAGGCAGGATCAGTAAGTAGTTCTTCACCAAGAAATTGTGATTCTTCAACAAGAATCGAATGGGGTAGAGATCACACCTTCAAAATTGTTTCTTCTAGCAAGAAACAATATCAAGATCAAATCTTGATCAGATCCAAGAACTGGAGATCGAACAGGGTAGGGTGGCAAGAGCAGGAAGAAAAAGAACTGAAGGCAAGATCAGTCTAACTGAGTTGCCTTCTCTCTGTGTTGTGTGTCTTTTTCAAGTCCACCCTGCTCTTTATTTATAACCTTAAAGAGACAACCTCCTAATCTGATTAGGAGTTTCTTGATCCAAATCTTTATTTGGATCATGACTCTTTAAGTGATAAGGATAATCCCTTATCTTATCTGCAATTCAAAATCAGCTTATTCATAATCGAATTAGGAGTATCCTGATCTGAATCTTTATTTTGATCTGGACTCTTTAAGTGGATAAGAGTTATCCTCTTATCCTTATCTGCTGATACAAACCCATATCTGCCCCTATTTAATTAATCCAATTAACCCAGTTCGAAATGGGATTTTAGGCCCATTAAGCTTTCAGGCTCACTTCCTTTTAATGTTGGCTAGCTTGGCTCTCTTTGTATGGCGTGGGACCCTAACATTGATCTACACATCCGACACATGGGTTCATCCTAGCCTCTGTTACAAGGCCTGGCCGAATTCACTGCTGAATACAATGAACCCTTGAGTCCATCACCATGGGCTCTTAATGGACCCAAAATTTACACTAAATGGTCCTTGGGTCCAGCCGTCTTATGAAGGCCCAAGGACTGTGGGCAGATACAAGATTAGCCCATCAGGCATAACCCTCAATGATCTTAAACATAACCTCTCAGCCCTTAATGATCAAACACTACCCGACAAGAGAGGACCTTTCCCTCGGCTGCAAGGTACTATGCTGCACTCTCTACTCACATGGATCCCGGGAATTAAAACCTTTTGCAAACATTTTGAAACCATAATATATATAAGTATATCTCTATATAAATATATTTTGCAAAACCAAATTTCAAACACATTTGAAATTCACTGCTGGTAGTTTAGGTTTCCATTAGAGAGAGTGCATTTTCCCGATCATTCACTTTGTTCGACAAAGGAGCTGATGTTGTCACTATGATTACCCACTCAGATGAATTCTCAGACTATTCCAACATACCCAGGTTTTGACCCCCTCTAAGGATCTCACTGATTGGCACATCAAAGACAGCCCAATCCAACACCTAGTGCAATATCATAATCGAGCCTAGGAGTCAGGTGTAACATTCTAGTTTTGCCCATCTATCTCCTAGGTCCAGGGCAATACTAGAATTTTGGTCTGGTTCAGGGTTTCATGAAAACCCACACTGCATGTACCTCAGGTCTCACCCTGGCAGCTGAGACAAGTCACCCCATCCAACTTGGCGGTACATCAGTGTCAGCCTTGGCAGGATAAATCTCCCCAGATCTATCCAACGGCTGTGAAGATTCTAAACTAACACAAGTCTCATATGTGTCCAGTTTAAGGGTATTACACAGAAACATACCACGATAACATGAATCAAATATGTATTTTATTCATTTACAATAAATGTCATAATGTACATCATGTTGATTGGAGCTAAGGGCATACACTATCTAACAGGTTATGGGATTTGCGCGGAGGTTACTATCTTCCCGAATATCTTTGAGGCATGCGGTGTGGTAGGCCGGTCTAGTGGTCGAGGTATTAGCGCTCTGAAGATCTTGGCTTGGCAACTTTCTGCCGGTCCAAGTCAACGGGCTTTCCTTGCAGGTTGTTGTGGATTCCTATAGCTTGGTCAGTTTCTGGAACAGGTTGCTGTTATCTAGGGAACCTACCAGTTTGGCCTTGCCGAGGTGGTGGTCGGCATGGACGTGGTGCTCTAGACTAACTTGCCGAGCTAGTTTGCTTACTCAGTGACAAAGTGTCACTCGAAGGCCACATGTCACAAGATGATTTGGAGGACCGAATTACCTTTCATCAATTGCCCCCCATTCCCAAGCCTGCGTCAGCTTGGCGAAGGGAGTACCTCTCAATAAGGTAATTGGTTAGACTGGTTCACTTTCTTGACCTGGTCTGTGGTTGGGCTGGTCTGTGGCAGTTTCTCAAATTTCAAATTCGAAAAGAGGTGCACAAATTTTGAATTCAAAATATCTCGCACACGTTGCCAGCAGTGGATTCGCTGCTAATGCATCTCAGTCGTTCGCCTTTTTGTCCGATGGGTTATAAGTATGGGGTCCCCACTAAGGACCCACTTGTGCTGTTTTGGAGCTTCCTGGGGTGGTGTCTGATCGGAGGAGGTCATTGTCTTAGTACTTACTCCTTGTCCAGACAACACAAGTGGGACCTCCTCTATTAGTTGTTGTCCGGTCTCCTTTACCTTTTCTAGTGAGTAATTTACCTCTTCCGATGTCTCATAGCCCTTCTGATAGTAGGTCAGAGGTTGGATGATGAAGCGAGTTCCTCAGGGGAGGACACTATTGGGGAGTTCTATGATGGATCTTTAGTAGGAAGAAGGCATCAAGGGAGTGAATTGTGGAGTTATACCACACTTACTAGATCCCCAGCGAGTATGATTGTATCGAGCCACGTGCTAACCAGTATCCTTGGGATCACGATCGGGATGTTGTCTGCATTTATGAGGAGGCATTGGTTGCCGACCTTTGGTTTCCTCTAGACCCTTTCATTCTCTTTGTGTTGAGGTATTACCATGTCTCTTGGGGCCAGCTCGTCCCCAATGCAATTCGGACCTTGGTGGGGCTGATTAGTTTGTGCCACCACTGTAACTTTCCTCTGAACCTAGACATCTTCTCTGCCTTGTGTAACAAAAAAGTGCCTCTGGTGCTCCTTTCTGCTTCCATCTCCCTTTCCGGAGTGGTTACAAGATGTTGACTAAATTTCCTAATAAGGTCAAGGATTGGAAGAGTAAGTTTGTCTTCTTCTATAGGGACGGTGGTTGAGGCGTGAGCACCATTTGGTATAGCGATTGCCGGAGCTTCAATGAGGGTTTTAGTGAGGAGCTATGTGTCACAGTTCAAGAATTTTTCTGCCACAATGTCAAGGTAGAGAGTGTTTTGGCCGAGCCCATGCTTATACAGGCCCGCTTGAGTCCTGTAGGTAGGTCGGCCATTGAGTCATATGCATTTGCATTCGGTGTTTTATTGATTTTTAGCTCGACTAACTCTTTTTTCCATTTTCAGATATGGCGAGTGTGGCATCAATGCTAGCGACTTCCAAGGAGAAGAAGGCTTCAAGGAAGAAGCAAAGGGCGGATTGCCGCTCCTTGATGGAGGGGACCTTGACCAGCGCCCAGGTGATGTTGCCACACCTTGCTCCTGTCGTCGACCTTGAGGGAGGCGGCGAACCGATGAGTACTCAACAGGTCCTACTGCCTTCCAACCTCAGGTCAGCCAGGAGGGGCACGAGGCCGATCCTTACACCTCCGACATTCCTCACTTCACTCCAATCGTCGATGTCTTGGTGCTTGATCATGTGACTGATCCTCATGTAGCTCTTCGGATGGCCATGGGCATGCTGCTTCCTAAGGATGTGCAATTCTTCCACGCCCTGGACCCAGTCGAAGCCGGGGCTCGTTTCGCCCACTGCATTGTCTAGGTTTGTCTCTTTGTAGAGTTTATGATGTTCGGTTTTGCGATTTCTGTTATGATCACGCTTTTCTTCTTTTGGCGGGCAAATACTATCAAGCAGATCTTTTTGGACCAAGTTCATGCGGGCCAGAAGGAGAGGGATGAGCTATAAGCAAGCATAAACGCGCTGTAGACCCAGATGCGTGCCATCCATATCAATGTAGAGGAGGACCGCCAGCATTTTTGCAGGCTGAGCAAGAAGATGCAACACGAGTTGGCCCAGACCTAGGAGACCATTGCTGCCCAAGAGCGCCAGCTGGAGGAAAGGTATACTCAGGACATCCACCGAGTTGAGGAGGCCACCATTACTCGTTTCTTGAAGTCCCTTGAGTATGAGAGGAAGAAAGCGGAGGACACCCTTCCTTCAATGAAGAAGGGTTTTAAACTTTGTCGCTACTACTTAAAGATGTTGCATCCTACCTTCAACTTTGGTTCCCTTTCTATGAATGATGTGCCATGTGAGCTCGTTATATAGGTTGATGAGGAGCCTTTGATTCCCGAAGAGGATGAGGATGAAGATGGCAAGGTAGGGGATGAGGAGGGAAATGGTGTCAACGACTGGCTGCAAAGTGGCAATGAGGAGTAGCGCGACTTGTCTGGTGAATTTGATTCTCTAATGATTCCGGGAGCCTGTGTGTTCCTATAAGTTGTTTCTTTGGGCCTGCGTTCCCTTATCTCTGAACTTAGTAACACTTAGTTTTTTTTTTTTTTGCATACATGTATGGCCATAGGCCTTTTCCTTTGCTTAATGAAACTTCTCCTTTTACATCTGGTGCTTCCCCTTTGGATGGGATTCTTTCCTATTTCTATTGTTTAGCTTGGTCGAATTGTCGCTAGGTCGGTCGGAAGCCTTAGTGCAAAAACCTTCTTCCTATTGAACTATTGAGAGGTCGGCCCAAATGCCTTAGCGAATTTTCATAGTTGTTGCTCAGAATTTATCTTCAGTGTTCTTTTGGCCGAGCTATTGGTAGGTTAGCCTGGATACCTTGGCGAAATTTCCCAAATTCACGGACGCAGCTCAGAACACTTCTTTTCAAAGGTAGTACTTTTGCAGGTTGTCTATGTTCCATGCCCGGGGTACCACCTTCCCCTCTAGTGTTTTGAGCTCGTATGCATTTCCACCTATTACCTTGGAGACTCTATAAGGGCCTTCCCAGTCCGGGCCTAGCTTTCCCACATCGGGCTCAGGTACCATAACTTTTCTGAGTACCAAGTCACCAACTTTGAATTGGCATTTCTTGACTTGGGCGTTATAGTACCAAGCCACCTGTTGTTGGTATGCTGTGGTCTAAATGTAGGCCAAGTCTCTAACTTCTTCCACCAAGTCGAGGTTGGTCCATAGGTCATCCTCGTTAGTTCCTTCACTGAATGCCTCAGATCGCAATGTCGGCACTTCCATTTTTGTCGGTATCACGACCTCGGTTCCATATGTTAGGTTAAAGGGTGTTTCACCTATCACCGTTTTGATGGTTGCTCGGTAGGCCCATAACACACTGGGCAGTTCATCCACCCACAAACGTTTAGCTCGGGAAATTTAAGCTTTAAGGTTGTGGAGGGTCGCCCTGTTAGTTACTTCGGCCTGACCGTTAGCCTGGGGATGGGCGACCAGGGTGAAGTTTTGCCTTATGCCCATCTCTGCACACCAGTTTTGAAACTTTATGTCCTTGAATCATTTGCCGTTGTTCGAGATCAGTACTCTTGGCAACCCGAAAATGCACATGATATTTCTACAGAAGAAGTTCTACACGTTCTAAGTTGTAATGGTTACCAATGGCTCAACCTCTACCCATTTCGTGAAGTAGTCGACTGCCACTACTAAAAATTTCTTCTGTCTGATTATTGGCGGGAAGGGGCCCAGTATTTCAGGTCTACCGCTTCTTGATGTAGGATATTGGCATGTTGTTAAAACCTATCTAATTTTTGTACTAGCTTGATCACTTCCGCTTTCATTGTGGGCCAGTACTACGCTTGTCGTGAAGCTTTTTGGGCAAGGGCTCTGCCCCCCAAGTGTCATTCATAGAGTCCTTCATGAAATTCATGTAGTATCCAATCTGCTTCAGCTCAGTGTAGACATCGTAGGTAAGGCAATGCCAAAGACTTGTAGAGTTGCTCGCCCACAATCACGTAGCAAGCTGCTTGTTGCTCTATTCGTTGTGTTGCATTTCATTCCTTTGGTAATATACCTTGATGTAGGTAGTCAACGAGTGGATCTATCTAGCTCGGCTTTGCTATTGTTATTTGGGTGGCCTCTTCCACCCCCTTCTCTATTGAGGGGCAAGGTAAATCTTCTATATAGACCGTCCTCTTCGTCGAGTCAATCACATTGGCTAACTTGGAGAGGGCGTCGGCCTAAGTGTTTTTTGGTCTCGGAATTTGTTGTAGATACCAAGACTGGAAGTTGGGCAAGAGTTCCCTTACCTTGGCCAAGTAGTTCGACATGGCGGGTTCCTAAGCCTCGTACTGTCCATCCACTTGGTTTACCACAAGTTGTAAGTTGTTGTAAGCCATGAGATGTTTGGCCCTGACTTCCTTTGCTAACGACAGCCCCGCTAGAAGTACCTCATACTCGGCCTCATTGTTTGAAGCTCGGAATAAAAACCGGAGTGTATTCTAGTTTCACCTCTTTAAGTCCATAGAGTATTAACCCAACTCCACTTCCGCTTTGGTTTAACGAGCCGTCTACATGGAGTATCCAGGACTCATCCCAAGTCGAGATCTCCTAAGCTGGGGTAGGTGCTGCATTGGTTAAAGCCTCTGATGTGGTCACCAGCTTGGCAACTTTAGGGGTCGGTGAGCTGAAGGTGCACTCGGCGATGAAGTTGGCTAGGACCTATACCTTTATTACTAGTCATAGCACATAATGAATATCATATTCAGTGAGCTCAATTGCCCACTTCGTTAGTCTCCCTAAGACCTTGGGATTTTGGAGGATTTTCCTCAAAGGTCGGTCAGTCAAGACTACGATAGTTTGGGCCTAGATTTATGGTCTTAGCTTTTGGGCTGCCAACACTAATCCAAAGGCTAGCTTTTCTATGTCTGGGTACCTTGTCTTAGTGGCATGCAGGACCTTGCTCACGTAGTAGATAGGTCACTAAACTTTCCCTACTTCTCTTATCCGAACCGAGCTGACTACCTCATCAATTGTGGAGAGGTAGAGCTTAAGCTCATCCCCGGTCTCAGGTCTGGTCAACAAGGGAGGTGAGCTTAGGTATCTTTTCAACTCGTCGGAGGCGAGCTGACACTCTTCAGTCCACTCAAAGGGCTTGACTTTGCAATAGTATAAGACCATCTCGGTTACAAAAGTGTTTTTTTCTTGGTCTGCCAGGTCTATCGAGATCTGGTTGTAGTCGGAGTAAGCATCCATTAAAGTCAGCAACTCAAACCCTGAGGTCGCATCTACCAGGCGATCTATCCGAGGAAGAAGAAAGTTGTCTTTAGGGCAGGCTCGGTTCAGGTCGATATAGTCGATGCACATGCACCACTTGTCGTTTGCCTTCTTCACTAACACTGGATTTGCGATCCAACTCAGATACTGGACTTCTCTCATGAAGTCCGTGGTGAGCAGCTTCCCTACTTCTTCATTTACTATTTTCCATCTCTCTGGGGCGAGGTTCCTTTTCCTCTATAGGATTGGTTTGACTATAGGGTCAACATTTAACTTGTGAGTCATTATTTTAGGGTCTATGCTAGACATTTCTACTACCGACCAAGCGAAAATATCTAAATTATTAAGTAAAAAACTTACCAATCTGGAGCGCACCGGTTCTATCAGGCGAGCTCCTATTTGAACTATTTTTTCTAGCTCAGCTTTTGAGACCGACACCAGGATGGTTTCTTTAATCAATCAAGCTCGCTCATCTATGTTTTCTAGAGGTGGCTCCAGGTTGATGTCGACGACAATCTTGCTTTTTTCCTTCAAGGTGGCTACATAGCACTTACGAGATTCAAGTTGGTCAACTCGCATGACTCCGATGAGGGAACTTTACATCCAGGTGATATGTTGAGATGACTACCCGGAGGGCGTGTAGGATAGGTTGGCCCAGTATGGTGTTATACAGGAAGGGAGTGTCGACCACTAGGAAATCGTGATCAAACTGAACTATGTTAGGAGGTGAACCCGCCTCGACTGACACCCTCACCCGGCCAATGAGCTGGACCACTTCCCCACTAAAGCCAAATAGGGGTATATCAGTTGGTTGCATGTCTTCTCTTCTGAGCTCCATGTGCTCGAAGGCTTCCAAAAATATGATATCGGCCGAGCTACTAGAGTCAAACAATATCTTTTTTACTTGAAATCATTGAGTAGTAATCTTACTACCAAAGCGTCCTTGTGCAGATATTGTATTCCGCGCATGTCGTCTCTAGTGAAGTAAATTATTTCTTCCTTTCGTGGGCGTTTTGGCGAGTTATCATCTTCGTGCTCAAGTTCCCGAGTTGAGTTTTTTCCTAACCAAGGTGGTACATCTAGCCACTGTTGACCCTCTAGTGATCATGTTAATGACCCCCTAGATAGGTCGCTCCTATTGTTGGTTCTTGGGAGCTGCTTCTTGCTCCCTGCTTGTCTGGGGTGCCTCCCTGCCTTGCTCTACAAGTCAACCTTCACCCTTGATGAACTACTTAAGGTACCTTCTTCGGATCAAATCTTCGATTTCGTTCTTTAGGTTCCAGCCGTTGTGGTAGTACTTATTTGGGTTTCTAGTGGCTGGATTACCCTTCATCCTGGGCGGCCACTTTACATAATTGGTTGATTTTATTTGCATTAATATTTCTCCCCTTTTTGCATTCAGGGGAGTGAAGGTTTTATTGTACAAGGGTGGGGTTCTAGATCGCTGGTTTGAGACCCGCTGGGGTGACTTACTTTTTCTTCTAGGCGAGATGCTTCGCCTACTTCTTGGAGACCTGCTTCTTTTTGGAGACTTACTCCTTTTCTTTGATTTGCTGCTACCTGCCACTTCTTCAGCCCACTTCCTTTTCCTGAATAGTTCGGACCATAACCCTAGGACTTCTTCTGCCTTGATGAACTTGTCTGCCACTATGAGGAACTTCTCCATAGTGGTCAGATGGTTCATCTCGATCTCCTAGCGCAGGTCAGGATGACATACACCATTTTTGGCCGCGGTGAGTTGTATGGCTAAGTCTAGATCAGGAATTTGCAGGCATTCCATGTTAAACCTTTTTATATATTCTCAGAGCATTTCATTAGGTTTCTGAATTACATTGAGTAAGCAGGTCACAGACTTTGAATATCTCTTACTTGTTGTAATCTGGTTGATGAATAAGTGGGCGAACTGGCCTCGGGGCATGGAAGATCTCTAGTGCCAATGGAGACTCCCAAGTTATGAGAGGCTGCTTGGATGAAGTGCCTACCTAGCTCACTATTTTGCTATTTGCCTTCTTCTTCATCACACTCCCAACTGGAGCGAGATGGCTTTTCTTTGGGGCGCAATGAGCACGTCTCCTGCGCCTTCTCTTGGACCCCTTAAATGAGTTGGCGACCTTGGTTACGATGGGAGCCGTAACTCAGCTTTCCCTCGGTAACTAGTTTTGGTTCAGTTCAAGGACCGCGTTGTCGACTGGGGGCTGGTTGTGTATTGGCTTAAGAACCCGGTTGGATAACTGGGCCTGGTTGGGAACCCAAGGTATGGCTGGGTTCTGGTTGCCGGTTTGATTCAGCTCGGCGTTCTGTTGCAGTACTTGCCGAGGTGGCAGCACCTACCAGTTCTGTTACTGGTGTTGTTGTTGTTGTTGTTGTTGTTGTTGTTGCTGTTGCCCCCCATCATGGTGGCAAACTTGCTTTCCCAAAATTGGAGCTGCTCGCTCATCCCCCGTACACACTGCACCAGATCATTGAACTGGTGCATGTCGACTCTAATGGGAGCCACTATGGGCTCAATCGCAAGAAGAGGTAGGTTCACATTCTTTGGTACTTTGACTGGGTTTAGAGGGACCTCTATCTACCCAATGGTCACGGTGGATAGTTGGTTATTGTTGGTGGGTAGGTTGCTTGAAGAGGCCATTGGTTCTTTAGTTTTGAAAAAGTGAAAAGATAGTACTTAACTTTTTGTATCAAATTCCCACAGACGGTGCCAATTGATGTGATGCGATCTAGTTTCTCCCTCGTGTCAAACAACTTGGATGCTAATTCAAGTGGTTCCCTGTTTTGGCCAAGTTGTGTTAGGCCAAGTTGGAGATGTCCAAGCTGATATGTTCTATAAGAAGGAGGATTAGAGTGCCCAGATTGTCCTTACCCGAGGAAGGCACTTCGATGCTTAAGTCAGAGAGTATTTGAGAGTGTATATTCGTGCATTTACAGGTAGAAGTGAGTGCCTTATATAGGCATCAGTGGTCAAAGCCCTCTTGCAATAGGTTTCACCTTCTTGTGGAGCTGTTTCTACTTTGTCGAGCGCATTAATATGTTGGTTACGAGATCTACGTGGAGGTTACGATTTGCCCAAATAACTCTGAGGTGTGCAATGTGGTAGGCCGGTCTAATGGTTGAGGTATTAGTGCTCGAGAGATCTCGAGTTGGTAACGTAGTACCGGTCCAAGTCAATGGGCTTTTCTCACAGGTTGCTATGGATTCTTATAGCTCGGCCGGTTTCTGGGACAGGTTGCCATGATCAAGAGAACCTACCAGTTCAGCTTGGATAAGGTGCACCAGGCTAACTTGCCAAGCTAGTTTGCTTACTCAATACCAAAGTGTCACTCGAAGGCCATGTGTCGCGAGACGATTTAGAGGACCAAATTACCCCTCATCACTAAATATTCAATAATTTTCATACTTATTTTTAGTTCTTATTTTATGATATTGTCCAGTAATTGTTTAGTAATTATTTTAAGTAATTTTCAGATTTAAAAACAGTAGTGCTAAAATTAATATGAATTTAGTAATTATAAGAAACTTTAGTATTTTACATCTAAATAATTATTTTGAAAATTCAGGTTTCAAAATAATTATTTTTAATTTTTATGTAATTACCTTATTTCCTGGAAAATATTAATATTCACAATCATCACTTTTCATTTTTCAATAATTATTGACAATCATTAGTTAAGTAAAATTGTAATAAATATTTTCAATAGTTTCAGTAAATATTCAATGTTATAATATTATTTTAAAATAATAATTACTGATTCTATAATTACTAACAATATTTAAAATAAGTAAATTTCAATAACCTTTCACAAACTTCAGTAATTTCAGTAATAATTTGAAAACTCAGATTACAAAGTAATTATTTTTCATTTTTCAGTAATTACTTATTTCCTGAAAAATATTAATATTTACAATCATTATTTTTTAAATTTTTCAATAATTATTGACAATCATTAGTTAATTGAAATTGTAATAAAATGATTATTTTTTCATAAATTTCTAAATATTTTAATAATGGTTATTTTTTTCAAATTCTGAAAAATAATCAAAAGATTAATAATAAATAATTACTTGATAAAAATTAGTTATTATACTATGAGGTAAAAAATGATGATTATTTATTAACTTAATTAATAATTATTTAGTATTTTCAGTAATTATCATTATATATTTTGAAAATAATAATTACTTTTATTATTATTATTTAATTACTAAAAATAATAGTTAATATTATTATTGGTGCCAATAAATAAAATAAAGTAAATACTCAATAATCATTACTTATTTTGTAGGTTTGTAAATATTTTAATAATTATTACCTATTTTAAGTTGTAATAAATAAGGAAAAATAATTAATAATAAAGAATTAGTTGATAACTATTAAACATTAATTATTAGTTATTATATTATGAGGTAGAAAATGATGATTATTTATTAACTAACATAACTAATAATTAATTAGTATTTTCATTAATTTTCGTTAAATTTTTTGAAAATAATGATTTCTATTATTATTATTTAATTTTTGAAAAAAAATAATTAATATTATTATTACTACTATCAATAAATAAAAAAGTAAATATTCAATAATCATTACTTATTTTAAAAGTTTGTAATTTTCAAAAATAATTAATAATAAATAATTAGTTGTTAACAGTTAAAAATTAATTATTAGTTAGGGAAATTGTCTAAAACTCACCATGAATTTTCAACATTTCTCTTAAACTCACCACAAATTTTCAAAATGTCTAAAACTCACCATGTCAATAAGTTTTTATTTTCCAAAACTCACCTTCCATTAGTGCACCATTAATTGTTCTTAACAGAGGTGTCCATGTTAGCAAAAATAACAATTTTCATGACCAAATTATCCTTGAATGGTGAGTTAGAGGAAAAATGGTCTTTTTCAGTTTTCAATTTTCTTGTTTTTTTTTGCATTTTTAGTGTTTTGTTGTAATTTCCAATGTTTTTTATAATTTCTGTTTTTTTACATTTTTCTATTTTCTACAATCTATAAATTTTCCTGTATTTTTGTTATTTATTTACAATTTATGTGTTTTTCTATAATTTTTGGTGTTTTTTCTACAATTTTTATTTTCTGATTTTGTTTTTCAATTTTATAGTTTCTATAATTTGAAAATAATTTTTTTATTTTGTTTGCAATTTCTATAATGTTTTATATTTTTTTAATTTCTATGTTTTTATGTATTTTATATTTGAAAATATTTTTGAACGTTTTTCCTTTTTTCATGTCTAATTATTAAAATGGTAATATATTAACACCTATTAATTTATTTTTTATATATTTTATATTTTTCCATGAAGGTTAAAATGGATATATATTAACACCCATTAGTCTGTTTAAAGTCAAGTTAGTGACATGGTGAGTTTTAGACATTTTAAATAGTTGTGGTGAGTTGAAGAGAAATGCTGAAAACTCATGGTGAGTTTTAGACAATTTCCCTATTAGTTATTATATTATGAGGTAATAAATTATAATTATTTATTAACTAACATAATTAATAATTATTTATTAATTTCAGTATATTTCATTAAATAATTAATATTATTTTTTCTATCAATAAATAAAAAAGTAAATATGCAATAATCATTACTTATTTTAAAAAGTTTGTAAATATTTTAATAATTATTACCTATTTTAAATTGTAATAAATAAGAAAAAATAATTTATAATAAATAACTAGTTGATAAAAATTAATTATTAATCATTATATTATGAGGTAATAAATGATGTTTATTTATTGACTAACATAATTAATAATTATTTAGTAATTTTAGTAATTTTCATTAAATACTTTGAAAATAATAATTAATATTATATTTATTGAAAGTAATAATTAATATTGTTGATGGAGCACGATCTGGATGCTCCTAGCTAGAGGATGGTCTGGAACTTGGCTGCGTGGTGAGCTGGTTCAGTTTACAAAACAGTGAAGCTCAGAGAACCCAGGGTGGCTAACCTGGCGAGGTCGCTCTAATGCTTAAGTTAGTATTGCGAGCTAAAAGTCGAATGATAAGTGTGCTAGTGAGCAAATAATCGCGTGTACCTTGATCTTGGGGTTTGAAGTCCTTATATAGCTGGGCTGCCATGGAACTCATGAAACAACACCAAGATCCATGGCCCGCGTGGTTAGGATCCGTCCGCCCCGGAAGGGAGGTAACGTACTAGTCAATGAAGTCTATCACTGCCTTTCGATCTGGGCGGGATAAGGATAAGCCCTTCGGTTTCGCGGTGTGATCCCAGGGGGTTCGGATTCCATTGGGAAGCGCCTAGAATCAAACACGTGTCACCTCGATATATGGGAGACGAAGTGGCTCTCGGTTCTGAGCTGAATGATCACCCGAGCTCTCAATCTACTAATGAGGCTCTCCTCGCTGAGTTGTCGTCTTGTTGGCAGATCGCGTCCATGTGTCCCTTCCTTACTAGGTCAGGCCAAATCACCCTTCATCAATTGTATTAGTAGATTTAAGTAAAAAAGTATAATATTCAATAATCATTACTTATTTTGAATGTTTGTAAATACTACTAAAAGTGTACGCGTGTTGCACATGGCAATATCAAATGATGATGATGATAATAGTAAGCAACCAAATGACCTTACTAGTTGAACTATTAACCTATTTAACCAGGAAAATGGATTATGATTAAGACATTAGTTCATTTTTTTTCTTTGTATTTTAGCGATTTCTATCTTTACTAACAATAATTCTTTTTTTTCAAACATCTTTTTTGTTTAATATGAAAAATATATAATATTAATGCATGTTCAGATTTTTCTATAAAAATTCTATATTTTTATTTTTTATTATTTAATTTTTGAGATAATAAAAACTAATTATTTACAAAGAGGAAATGCAATTTCAATATATTGTTTGATATAATATCAATATGTTTTTAATATTTCAACTATTATATTTTCTTTTCCTTTTAATAATTTATTATTTTTTTAAATTAAATCGGGTCGTATCAAATTCGGATATCCAACATATTGATCGGATTTAGATTTGAATCAATATTTATGAGATCCAATCAGATCTTTGCTTCGAATCAAATTCAAATATACCTTGATTCAAATCGGATCTATTTGCATCCCTACCAAACCACTTGCTTACAATGACCTAACTAATTAAATCATTGAACCATTWGACATGGTTAGTGGATCATATGTTAGACATTACTGCAATCTTTATTTTTTATCCCATTTTGATCATTAGTGAAAATAATTGTCATTAATCACACTATTTTTATATGATAAATATATAATATTATAGAATGCATCCAAAATTACCTACAAATTTTTAAAATTTTATGGATTTTATTATTTAATAATTGCATCATGTGTTGATCCATTTGACATGGATAATTGAACCACTAACTCACCACTTGGATGGAAAAAACATTTTTTCAGTTTCGGTTGATTTTAAATCATGTTTTACATTTTCATCGTCAATAAAAGTAATTCTTATTTCTGCATTTTTTTTGCACGTGGCTGTATCAAATGATGATGATGATAATAATCAGTAACCAAAGGACCTTACTAGTTGAACCATTAACCTATTTAACCAGGAAAATGGACTATGATTAAGACATTAGTTCATTTTTTTCTTTGTATTTTAGTCATTTCTATCTTTACTAACAATAATTCTCATTTTTTCAAACATATTTTTTGTTTAATATGAAGAATATATAATATTAATGTATGTTCAAAATTTCTTATAAAATTTATAAAAAAACCATATTTTTATTTTTTATTATTTAATTTATGAGGTAATAAAAATTACTTATTTAACAAGAGGAAATACAATTCCAATATATTGTTTGAACATTGGTTTTTAATATTGTGGTCACATCAATTATTTATATTATAGTATCTATATTATTTATTATTTATTTATAAATAAGTTATTTATATTGCATTTTTGTAAACTTTTTATAAGATGGAAATAGTTGAAAAAATACTTATATTTTTTGTTTTTTATTTCATCTGTTATATTTTTCTTTCTCTTTTAATAATTTATTACTTTTTTAAAAAAAATTAAATAAGATTGTATTAGATTCAAATATCTGACATCTTGATTAGATTTGGATTCGAATCAATATTTATGAGATCCGGTCAAATCTTTGGATCATATCAAATTTGAATTAACCCTAATTCAAATCTGATCTGACCTGTTTACATCCTGCTACCAAACCACTTGCCTACGATGACCTAGCTAATTAAATTATTGAACCATTTGACATGGTTAGTCCGGTCATGTGTTAGACATTAATGTTTTTTATTTTTTATCCTAATTTTTATCCCATTTCTATCATTAATAAAAATAATTGTCATTAATCACACTTTTTTATATGATGAATATGTAATATTATAGAATATACCCAAAATTATCAACAAATTTTTATATTTTCAAGAACTTAATGTATTTTATTATTTAATAATAGCATCTATTTGACATGGATAGTTTAATAATAACATCCACCAACCACTTCCCGACTGCCAAAGCATATACAATTAGCCAAATGGGATTGCAACACTCTCCCTTGTTTTGGTCTGTTCAAGTTTAAAAACAACGGTTTAAGAATCTAAGAACGAAAATTGGAATGAACAATGCAAATACTACTGTATGCTTACCTCTTGAACCAAGAATAGCACAGAGAAAGCAAATGCAGTGAACAAAAATGATAGGATTCAATATATATGTGTGTGTGTGTGTGTGTGTGTTTTCAGGCTACATCTCCCCACCATTCAGACACGTGGGCTTCTCAATTTTTTGGAAATCTAGACACGTGACATTTTATGAGAAATTATTGTTAAAGCCCACAACCCACTACCACCATTCATATAAGTAGCCTTCTCACTTTTTGGAATGCTAGACCCATGGCAATTTCTGAGAAAATTTTGTTAAAATCCATAACCCATTACTAGGCTACAGCCACCACCATTCAGACATGTAGCCTTTTCATTTTTCTGGAAAGCTAGACATGTGGCATTTTCTGAGAAATGCTAAAGCCCATAACCCACCACCACCATTCAGACACATGGCATCCTATTAATTCAAGAAATATGATTCAAAAATTGTATAGTTTCATGTAGGCACTTTTTTATTAGCTTAACACATGTTTATCTATAGTCTATTAAATACAAATGGTGGGAGCCATTAAAAGGTTACCATAAATCCACGTTTGTTTCTAAATGTTTTTTTTTTGAAAAAGAAAATACTTTATTAATTACAAACTTGATTTAACTTTTAGGAAACAACCTAATTTAACTTTTAAAAATAAATAACTCAAAATGGATTTATTAGATAAATAGTAAATACCAAATAAAAAGGGTTATTGTTTACCAATAAGATCTCATTTAATATCTTAAATCAAATTAAAAAAAAACATAAATTAATAGTGGATTTCAAACAAAATAGGTTAGAATAAATTGTCAATTACAAAGATGTAAGACCCATATTAGTTTTTTTAATTTAATTTTTGATAACTAAATAATAAACTTCAAATTAAATTATACACACATTTAGTTACTACATACTTAGTATGGGGTCATTCTCTAGTATAGAATGAAAAAAGAGAAAGCTATTGGCTTGCTGCTATTGTTGGAATGGAAAATGGAGAAGAAAAATCTAAAGCTCTTAGAATCCTAGACACCCACGTTCTCCAAAATTCTATTTCCATATATGCTCATTCAAAAGAACCCATTACATGATTTTCGTTTCTATCCACGATCGAGATATATAGGTTTCCATAAAAATACATTTCTTCTATATTTATGTGTGATTTGGAGTGGAAAGACGGGGAGAACGATAACTGAGCAGCTTAGGAGTGGTGGGAAAGGGAGAGGTGAGAGAGTCAAGGAGAATGCAGGGTTGGGGTAATGGAGAAAGGAGAGGCAAAGTGAAGTCGACCACCTTGCTTTATATATATATATATATATATAAATAGATATAGAATAGATAGGCCCGAGCCCAACTTGAAAAATTAGAAAGCTCGAACTTTTGGGCTTAGATACAACTTGAGGATCGAAAATCCAGACCTAACCTGTGAAAAATCGTAGGCTAGGTCGTTCTAAGCTCAAGTTGGGCCCAAGTTGCACCCCTAATCTTTATTCTTTAGTAGAAGTTGTTCATTGAAACCATTTTTTATTTTTAATTACCAAGCTAAACCAAATTGACCAATCTAGCTTGCTAACTTTTATTTACAACGAAATTGCTCTAGACCACCCAAAATATCAATATGAAGTCTTGAATTTAAGACATGCCTATTTTTTGCATCAAAATAACTCACTACAATAAGACTTAGCATCCAATAAGCAACTCTCTCAAGTATTTCATTTGTATAAGATGCATATTGGCAAAACTATAGATATGGCAAAGCTCAAACATGAATAATTTGACACAAAGGACCACTTTGTGTAAGATGTATATGATGATTCATGGTACCATGGTATATTATATTACAATAAGGTTAGAATTCTTGTAATGGATGAATCTTTTCTACCTTTCATGGTGACCACTTTTTTAATCTCTTGTAACATACTTGGGCAAATGATTAAGAAATAAACCCTAGATGATTTAGCATGAGAAGATAAAATTGCACTGGAACCATCCTACATTAATAAAAGTTAATGTCATAATTAAAAAACATAGAAAAACAAAGAACATATAAATTAATAATACTTACTATTAATCCAATAAAAGAATTTCAATCTTTTTGGAGTTTGGATATACTAGAGAAGTATGACCCACATAGACAATTGCTCTAATGACATTAGTAAAGGATAGAAATGTTTAGCATAGCATAATTTTTTGTAATACATTTTATTCGGAATAGAATAAGTTAGAATATACCTATGAATAGATTTTTCCCTGCACGCTGTGCAATTTTGTCAAATGTGACTAAATTATACTTTTGAAGTGGGATTCCATGCATTTGTTAATGTAGCGTACGATCTTTGTATCATTAGTGAAGTGCAAATGTATATCAGTTCAAGACATGGTATA
Organism: Nelumbo nucifera; assembly: GCF_000365185.1. The sequence goes on from NW_010729167.1 coordinate 1,789,557, forward strand.
CTTAGAATGAGTACAACAAATGCTCAATTTTGATATACAATATACCATGCCTTCACGTAGTATATCCGTAAAATTTTGTTTACTGCTTCATTTGTTCTTCTTCACATTCATGGCACAGGTTAGATGATTTAAAGATAATAGTTTTTAAGAGGGATGCTAATTATATTCTTGTGATTTGAGGACTCACAATTTGATAGAAAACATGGCGCTTGATAGATCTAAATGTTAGGATAAGATTCATGAGACCAATTCCAAATAATTGGGATTAAGGCTGAGTTGAGTTGTATTGTATGCTAATTGTATTCTTATGAGTATGATTGGAGACATAGGTGAGTATGTCTTACCTTGCTTTTTTCAATTTAAGTTACATGTTGAAAACTTTTTTTTTTTAACTTTTTTCCCAAAAGCAAGTAATTTCAATCAGATTGGGGAGGTGAGTACTCATTGTGTTTCGTGTCCTCGTGCTCATGCACATAATGGTGCTCCTATAGAAACTACATTTGCTTTACTTTCTCATGCCCATATGCCCTTATTGGGATGTAGTAGTTCAAGCTATTGAGTTTCTTATGAATCATATGCCCACATCATCAATTTTTTCCATGGTTTTCAAAATCAGACCGGACTGGACGGTTGGACCGGAAAAACAGGAAACCGGTCACTTAATCGGTTCCGTTTTCCTCTAAAACTGTTGATTTTGGTCAATAAACCGCTGAACTGGCCTGTTAACCGTTCAAACCATTCGAACGGTTTTGAGCGATTTTCAAAATTTTTTAATTTTTTATTTTTTTTTTGTCAAAATGGGTTGACCATTCAGGTCAAATGGTCGGACCATTTGAACCAGTAACCGGACCCCTGACTGGTTCAGTCACCGGTTCGGTTTTAAAAACCATGATTTTTTCTCAATTATCCCAATATGAAAAATTGTTCAGAATATTTCCTGACTACTCTCATATTGAGGTTTTTGGATGTGCTTGTTACTCCTTTTTGCGGCAATATAATAAACACAAAATTGACTTTCGCTCTTCTCAATGTGTGTTTATTAGTTATAGCCTATTCCATAAAGGCTATCGTTGTTTGCCTATACTTACTGGCCTTATCTATGCAAGTAGAGATGTTATTTTAATGAGCAATTATTTCTCTTTGCAACTTGGGCCGGGTTGGCCCGAACCAAACCTTAACCCAGTCCGAAAAAGTTGGATTGAGTTGAGTCAGGTTGATGCTTGGATTAGGGTTAGGGTTTTAATTCATGAACCTGACTTGACCCCTTGGGCAACCCGACCCAACCCAAACCTGCCATGAAGACTTGTTGCATCAACTGCAGTTTAATGTTGACAGGGAGACCATTTAGAAAGCTTGCAAGCCAAGCCCATTCATCCTTACTGCCATGTATATTTAGGACCAGAATCAACAAGCCCACAAAGATAATTCTACAGATTGACGCTCATCAGATTACTCAAACATAAATAAGAAATGTAGATCATTTGATCAGTATTCAGATGATAGTAGCCATACTGAACCAGTGCAGCATGAGTTTCGTTCAAAATTCTATAGGTTCCAGGTAACGCTCAATACTTGAAATCTTTGAATTGTTCTTCATAGCTGAATGGCTTATCGCACAAAGCAAGTGTCTGCTATTTGTAATCCTGACTAAAACACAAATGGAGGCAAAAGTGATTTTGGAATATATGCTGTACAAAGAAGAGATAGTAGAATAACACATGCTAATTTCTTAGATCTTGATATTGTAAACAAGAACATTGTAGTTGGGCGTTTCTGGTGACAGTAACCAGACAATAAAAACAATTGAGATGATGCATCGAGAATAGATTATGTAGTGCAGTAACGACTTAGAAAACTCAATCTCAATCTCAATCATCATCATCCCTTCTTCATCAGAAGATGACTGAAAATGTAACAAATGGACATTTTTCTTGTGGAAGTTACTAAGTTAGAACCAAGGGTAAGCACCAGCTGTTCTTTAATTTGAATCAGGAGGTGGGGGGGGGGGGGATATTGTTACAACGGTTAATGCTTAGTTTAGTATCAAAAGTGTCCTACATATTTATAGCAATGCAGTAATAGTGGTAGTAATATTATATACATACTAAAATCACAAGAACTTAGATAAGCTAAAATGCAATTTAATATTTGCAGTAAAAAATACCAAACCCAGGAACTGTCATCCAAATTTCACTTTACTCAAGTATACCAATCTCTTCACCAAAATGGCTTGCCCTCCTTATTTTCAATCTACTAATTCCAGAAGGGGAAAAAGAAGAGTTACAAAAGAGAAGAAAAGTAAAAATAAAAAGACATCTCTGGATCTCCCCTTTCCCTCTTTGTTATTGCCAAGTATCAACAGTTTCATCAAAATACCCGTACATTCATTCACTCCCTCCCAATTTGTTAATGCAAAACTAATCTTTACTCTTTGTTACATTAACCTATCAGATAAACTAGGAAGCCGACGGAAAAAGTTCAAGCTTGCTGGTGGCATTGGCTCTCTGAACATTGGGTGCCTCAAGAAATAAAATCCAAGTGCCACTGCCACCATCTTTGGAGGCACCACATACAGTACCACAGCCACTGCTAAGCACACTGCAATGAATAATCGTGTTGCCCTTGGGTCCCTCCAGCTCACTAAAGCCTGCAGCCTCTCTCCCTGCGTTGCAAAGTCCCCAAGCACTGTCTGTATCCTTGCTGCTAGTGTTCTTAGCCTGTCATAGCGGGCTCGAACAATGTCTGGGGGCTTTGTGCTTGGGACAGGATCAGACTCCTCATCTAGCTCATCTGGATCGACAGTATCAGCTTGAGACAGTCGAATATCCATCCCTGCTGGAATTTTAGGTTTGAAGCGGTGGTACCAAACCCCAATCAAGAACACATATAAGAATACAGTTGGGACTATCAATTCAGGGTACCACACAAGCACCAAATACAACAAATGCACCAGCACTGTTGTAACGGGGTTCTTCCACCGCCTGATATCATCCACCCATCTTGCCAGCCCAATAGCCCATGCCAGCACTGCCATGATTCTAAACCAATTAGCTTTGCTCTTCCGCATGCTCCATGTATGTGAATCTGCATCAAGCATGTACCTGACCACCTCTCGCCCCAATGGTGGCTCGGACCGTGCAAGCCATGCCGCTACCATCTTAATGGCTGCACCACGCAATGCCTCTTGCTGGGCAACACCCAGTGGGCGGAGGTAATGCATGCGTGGAAGCATTGGCTGCCCGTATATTGCACAGGTGTCAGGAAGTAACGGCGGACAGGCAAACCGCATCGCCACCTCTATCTCCCCCATCTTCTTCAACCCAGACTTCTGCAGCACTAGCAGCGGATATGAATTTGTGTAGACCTTGTTACTCTCCAGCGTAGATACCCGTATCCTTACCTTCCCAATATGGTAGTCTGGCCTCTCCTCCGTGGCGTCTGCAAATATTCGCCAATTGTCAAATACTCCTATTGTCAGCACGGTGCAAGGGTCATATACTTGCCAGGTGTATTGCTCGTTCCACCGTGGATCAAAGCTGTCCGTGATAGTCCTAGTTCGCACCCACTTCTTGCCATACTTCGCAACACAATATGCATCAGTGGAGCCTTTACCAGCTCCTTTGGTCTTCATTGGGAGCAAACCTCGAGCACCTAGAATGCCAAGCTCCAAAATTCCAATTGCCGGCTTCCATAACTGTTTGGCTGTCGGACGGAAATCACTACACACGTGTGCCGCCTCATCAAGCACGTGATACCCACCTTCCAAGCATAGCCGTAAATGAATCCGGCCACAGTAGATCGCTCCTCCTCCTCCGCCTGCAGGAGCTCCACCATGACCACCGCTGCTGCCACCATCAAGCACAAACCACTTGGAAGGCACATGCCGCTCATCTAATCGTTGTTCCACAGAGCTCAAAGGTACAGTAACATTGCCGAGAAGCACAGGCTCCTTGCTTGTGCGATCTTCAACAAGTAAGATCAACTGGTCTTCAAGTGGTTCGCCTGCAACAAAAACCAGGTCTTCGTTCCAGAAGAACGACGAGATGTGATTGCTCGTGGCCCGTCTGCTTCGTATAGACTGAAACCCCAACTGTGCTTTCACTCGAATATCTAGCGTCGTCGCCGGTGGATGGTTCGAAAAAAGGTGGAGGTCTTGAGCTTCAAGCACTGTGACTCGAAGATACCAGAGCTTCGGTGACTGGTAAACCTTCGACCGAGTGTGACTCACATAAGGTGCGTCCGAGCTCCATGACTCAGGAAACGTGTCATCGGCCTGAGTACCAATCCAGACCGAAAGTTGAATGTCACCGGAGACTTTATTCGGTTGTTGATCGTCACCGCCTTCGAGACGGTACCATTGCGGAGCTAACGAACTGTCCGGTGGATCACGGACTGGAACGTCAGATAAATCGAAGCAAACAGCGCCAAGGAACGCTTCAGACGCTCCATCCCAGACCGAGATCTCTAATGTGGCATTACCAGAATCCGGCCGGTTGTGGCCAAGAGCGAAGACCTGGTGCCACTCAGGGTTCCCAGAAGCTTCGCCAGGTTTGTGGGTCGCTGGTTTCGATCTAACGAAGTGGCTACCCGTACGGATCTTCACATGGGGGCTCTCGTTTGGTGCCAGAGCACGAGCCTTCACGATTCGAACGAACAAGTACTGCATTGGCTCAACGAGATCATACGCTGAAATCCGCTCGCTCTCACCGGCAAATCTGCCTGTGATGACCCTCGGCGCGTATTCCCCGTTAGGTCTCCCGAAGACCTTGATTCGCTCTGTAGTCACTACTCCACTTGTCTGGACCTTCCGTACTTCCGGCGGTACCTGTTGTTCAGTATGAGCAGCGAAAGAAATTCCATGCGGCTCCGGATGCTCCGGTTGCACAGTAACCGGAGGGGGAGATTCTGCAATGGTAACGATCGGCGGAGGCTCCGCCATCTCCTCAGCTATTTCCGTCGGCAAGATAATCTCCGGCAGAACCTCCTCCTTAGGCAACTTCTTTGCTTCCGTTGGGGGCGGAGCCCCCTCGTCAGGCGGCGGCGCTCCCTCTTTCTGCTCCTCGACTAGTTCATCATAATAGTAAATTCTCAAGCCAATTTCTCCTTTAACCCAACTAAAAACGCTCTTCTTCTCCAAAGGGAAGTAAATTAAACCTTCGTTCCCTTTCTTCGAGAACTGGCTCCCGTACAACTTCACCCGGCCAAGAAAGTGGTTTCTCCGAGCACTTCCACTGCCTTTCCCCATTTTCTTGTCGTTGAACACCTCGATTTCGAGTTCCTCTGCTTCCATTGTCTTGGGATCCGTGACAATGAACTCGAGCTTTTCGTTCCATATTGGATTCAAGTCTCTGAACTTCGTCGAAGTTCGCTTCCTCTGTCCGTCGAAATCTGCGATGACATACGGGCTCGAGCTACCTTGGCCGTCTTTGGGGGCAAGATCGCGAGCGTCAACCACTTCCACGACCAAATTCCTTACCGTCGTCGCATGCGATGGCGGTGGTGGTGTTGCCATCGTCATTTCATCTTGGTCGGAAAAATCAGTTTTTCAGCAAATCCCGACTGAGGCAAAGTTTTGGAGTCTGGAGTTTGTGCGAGAATAACTGTCGATAGCCGTAGCAGAGAAGGCGGAAGTTACGCCACTGCTTTCTAATTTTCTATTTGCTTTTTTTTTTTTTCTTTTTCTTTTTTCATTTCGGGGGAGAGAATGTTTGAGGAGATCAGATTCCATTCCGTGTCGGGAAGGTTTCTTTCTTTCTGGTTTCTTCCGTGTCCATGTCATTTGTTCGTTTCTCCATATTTTGTATGTGAAAGCTCAGTTTGGAAGTGACGGGATCTGCTCCTCACAGGCACATCCATCATTGGGAACATCTCCCGTAAATAATAATTAATAAATACGGTAGATGTTTTCATTACATAATCGAATGTGCGTGTGAGGCGCTTGTAAGGCGCGAGGTGTGAGAGTCTCAATTTGAAAAGGTAAATACACAAGGATTTAGAATTTTGGAAATATAAAATAAGCTTTGTAATGGCACAATGCATGTATACAATACAAAATAGGTACAGAGTACACTATTAAATACAAAATACAAGATTTTGCACTTGTATTTGTATTTGTATTTATACTTCTTCCAAACTCAAGGCTTAGAAGACTACATGCAATATTGAGGTTGTGACACTTGACCTCTCAAACTTTTATTTGTAATAAAGACCAACTAAACTTTTTACATTGCAACACTTTGCCCGGCATCACCAATATTGTTGACCGTAAAGGTAAATTACTAAAATGCCCATTTGAAGTTTGGTAGACTGAAAAGAAAAATAGATAATCCTATCATTTCTGTAAAATTGAATATTTACCACATATTAATAAAGCTTGATTTCAACCCATCATGTTAAAAAGCATTACATAATTAATTTATTTTTCACTCTTCATGTTTTACAAGATGTACCTACCTCTAAAGACTTAAACAATATTAAAGATGTCACCTGTGTGACATGTTATTTTATCACTAGTTTATGGTTTTTTGCTTTATGGTGCAACTTTTACACTATATATTTTGTCAAGAAAAAATATTAGAATAACCTAAATAGGCATGTAAAACCATTGTATCTCCTGTTATATTATTTTTCTTTTTTGTAGATTTTTTTTTTTGTTTTTTCTATATTTTTCTCTTTTTTGTTGTATTTTTCTATGATTTTTATGTTTATATATTTTATTCTATTTTCCCTTTTTTACTTTATATTTTGTTGTTTTTATGTATACTTTCCTACTTTTTTTAATTTTTTATTTTTTATTATACTTTATTAATTGTCTACAAAATGACCCCATAAAATGGTACATGGGTAATTTGGGGTTTTAAAAATGGTTTACCTCACACATGGTAATTACACGATATTCTTGGGAAGATATTCCAAATGCACAGCTGCAAGATTATTGTGACGGCGGTGTAATTATGTGAGGGCAAATTTTGTGATGATTCAGTTCAGGATGGATATTTGTCTTAAGGCCACGTTTGTTTGAGGTATAAAATCGAACCAAGGTAAACTTTACACCCTGATTTGATTTTGCAGACGTTTGAATAGAATGTATATTTACAATGTAAACTGGTGTAAAACTCCATTTTGAAATACTTTTACACCAATTACCGATGTAAAAAAAAAACATCAAAAAATTATCGATGTAAAACTTACCCATTTCTATCCTCTCTCTCAGCTACATGCATTTAGGCTAGAGGTATAGGAAACATAGGTTACAGGCCAGTAAATATTTAAAAACAACTGAAAATGATTGATGACGTTTGATCAACGAGTAAGGTTGGAAATTTATACACCTTGATAATCAAATATGATCGGTGTAAATATTTAAAAACAACCGGTTTCAATTTCTATGAACCGGTTCATATTTTCTATCTAAAATTAAATTTACACCTAAAACAAACACAGCCTAATTAAAGGTCGGGTTTCTAATTTACAAACATAAATACAATGCAAAGCTTTGTATTTTGTATTTCTAAACCTGTATTTGCACCGTACATCTTTTATATTTGTACTGCTTCCAAACTGAATCGAATGAAATTACGGAAATGGTCTTCGTAAAACAATCCTTATTTGATATATCGCAAGCTACCATTCTCAATTGTCCCCGGGGAATTAAAGGGTGGGATTTTGCATGGTTATCGATCAATGATTTTAAGATTGTTATGGTCAAGCTGGGGTCCTCTCATGGTTTGATTGTAATCTACCGGTCACCGGTCCCTCCTGGAAGTTGGACCCCCGTGGTCAAATGATCAAAACCATTAGATCAATGGACGGGACCCAAAATAAGTAGCTTGATGCGAAGAGTCCTTTCCTTTTCTGTTATTTGCTGGGACCCAAATTGCACTTTATTCCTTGCGTACCTCTCAATTGGGTGCTTCATTCTTGGTTCCTGCAAGTGTGTAGAATTGTGTGGGATTCTACCCGTGGAATAAAAGCCAAGTTGGTCAACGTCGCCGTCCACCAATAAGTACACTCGAAAAGGCATCCTTATTGCGGGTTTGTTCTAAATCTAGTGTGTGCTTAGGAAGCAACGGATCCCGGTCCGGTCCAGCAATCATAGCCATTCAAACATGCTTAAGGACCCACATCTTGCTGATATTGAACCTCAAAGCTTGTATTGATATTGGATGGTCTTAGAGTTGGAGACCGGATCTACTCCTCACATCAGGCACCTCACACGCACTTCCTATCATGCATTGGGAATATCTCCCATGCTTATTTGTTATTATTTACGGGGGATATTCCCAATGCACGGCAGATGTGCATGTGAGGCGCCCATTTGTGAGGAGCAGATCCCGTCACTTAGAGTTGAGCTACGATCTCCTACCCACAAACTATATATTTTCACATCCCCTATCCACAGGACATTACAAGCGGGAATATCTTCCTTTGTCGTTTATGTGAGATGTTCTCAATCCTCGTTGGTTGTATTTGTGGGTAGGGATGTGAAAAAAATTTGTGAGTAGGAGATCCGGAGTGCTTAGACTTTAGATGTGTAGAAACTTACAGTCCAAGCTTAGCAATAACTGTTCGGTCTTTGCTTTTGGATCAATATGGATTTATCTATATCCCATCCAATAGTAAGAGTTGGTTTAAAATTTCAAATCATGCAGGTTGGTTCAAAAACCAATAAAACTCTTATAGTCGGTTCTAGCCATGTTATCATAGGCTTATGTGATTGCTGCCGACATGAGACTCTTAATCCATGTTAGATTTGGACCAACAAAATGCCTATATTCAAATTGCCCTTAATGCTAGGTTATTTGAAAACAAAAAAAAAGGGTTTCAGTTTCTCTCCCACTTCATCTATCTTTTGATCTCCCTCTCACTCCCTCACTCTCACCGTCATCTCTCCTTGCTCAATAAACTCCCTCTCATAGTTGTCTATCTTTGGTCGACAAACTCCCTCTTATAGTCATCTCTCTCTATCAACGAAATCCATTTTTGTTTCTCTTCCACTCCACTTCGTCTCTTGTTGTCCCTCTCACTCTCTCTCAATTGTCTACTCTCTCTCTCTCAATTTTTCTTAATTGTAATTTGATGCCGTGAGGGCAGACAACGAGATTATTACTGAGTGGTGGTTTAAGAAAGGTTCAAATTCCCAAAGAATCAAATTAGACCTTTCTCTGTCTCTAAGAGCATTAGAAGACAAATTAGACCTTTTCTCATGTCCTATCATTAACCTTCCAAGCTTTCAGCTGCTTTACTATACATGGTCTGACTAATGAACTTGGTGTGGTAATTTATCAAATTAAACTTTGTCAAGATATGAGACGAAGAGGTTGATAGAAAAGGGGGGGGGGGAGAGAGAGAGATTGAGAGAATGGGAGATTGAGAGACAATAAGACATAACGATTATGAAAGAAAGAGAACGAGTAGTGGAGCAGAAGAAAAACAAAAATGGATTTCGTTGATAGAGAGAGATGATTGTGAGAGGGAGTTCATTCAACAGAGAGGGACGATTGTGAGAGTGAGGGAGTGAGAAATCAAGAGACAGAGGCATTTTGATGTGTTCAACATGGATTAAGAGTTCTGTGTTAGCAATAGCCACATAGAGGTAAGTCGGGATGTGCTAGGCCAATATGTCACTACCTGCATGCGGCCTGTGCAAAGTGCATGTCGTGCCATGCTGGCCTACGGACTGAGCCACACCGTGCTTCCCACCCCTGGGATACTTAGGGGTCGGCCAGGCATGGCCCATGACTCGAGCCTACATAGGCCGGACTGGTTTGTGGGTTGAGCCTTGGGCCAGGCCAAGCCACGGACTAGGCCAACCCATGTTTTTTAAAAATTTTGAAAAAAAATAATGAAAAGTTTAACATAAATTAAAATAATAAACAAAAATAAAATAAAAAAGATCTTAAAGTCAGTTATATCATGTCGTGCTGATCCATGGACCTAAAACCCTAGGCCTGACACAACCCATATGACCGTATCGTGCTTGGCATGACCCGCGGTCCATCGTGTCAGGTTGCAGGCAGCATGACCTGATTTACACCTCTACAACCACATAAGCTTCCAATAACATCGTGGGGGTTTTTATAGCTTGAAATGAGCCGACTATCAGAGCTTTGCTGATTTCTAACCCAACCTGCAACATAATTTGAAATGTTGAACAGACTGTGACTATAACTTTCCCTATAATCTATATATAATACTTAAATTTATATCTATATTAAGGTAAAAGAATTAAATATGTCATGATTTTTTTTCAAAACTACTTAAATATACATTCTGAATATTTTACCCTTCATTTTCTTTCAAAATTTCAAAATATAACCTATATTTTTCAAACTCATGAGGCATGTGTTTTTGTTACAAGTCTCGTAAAGCTCAAAAAAAATAATGCAGCTCCACCTAGGTGGGACCTAGAGTCAAAGTGGGTTGTATTGTGTTGGCACAACATGGTTTTGTGGGCCACCTGTGGCTTAGCGGGCCATGCTGTACCGACACACAGACCTGAGTGGGTTGTGCCTACCTGGCCTAGAACCCCTAAAAGATCAAGCCCAACATGGCCCATGACACGGGCCTAGGCGAGGATTGTGTAGCTAGGCCATGTGCCTAGGTCAAACTGGGCTAGGCCTTTTTTTTTGTTTATTTTTTTGCTAAAGTCTAATTTCTAATTTCTTCAAGTTCCACTTCCATCTCCTTGATCTTGATCTACATCATCTACTTCTAGTGCAACATCAGCATCCAACCAATCCTTCAAGTATATACACATCTCCAGACTTTCATTGTTCATGTAGCTTCTCTTATTATCTAGTATATTGATACCTACACTAAAACAAGACTCCACTGGAATTATAGACACCAAAGGGGTTAGTAGATTTCATATCATGGTAGTAAGAACTAGATAATTTATACCATGTTCACTCCATTAGGCAAAAATACCAAATTATTTAATTCCTTTGTGTTAAGGTAATTAGTTAAATTAGTAAAATTAGCTTATAAATAAAAATTAAGTACAGTAAATGAACTTGAAGATGAAGTGACAACTGATTTTTGCCTTTTATTTATTTAAGACAAAAAATTTTCTCTCCCACTCATAGAACTAGGTGTTTCGGTAGTGGAGGTTGTATCTGTACAAATTCTCCTATGTCATAATAATTGAGATTCATATAAACTATACATTTCAAATAATAAAATATTAATTTCATTTTTTTGTTCCAATTTCAGTTTTCATTTCTTTATAATAAGATTCAAGTAAAACATCTTAGCCATTTTTTCTAATCCTAGGATGCAATATTGTAGCAAAGCAATACAGAGGAGAAATATTTTCCCAACATTTTTAAATTTAACTTCCATTACATCAATAATAGTTTGAAAATTTAAAGTATTTCTATATTTTGAAAAAACATTCACTAGTTGTAAATAAATGATTAACTAAAATACAAGAAGTTGTATAAAAAAACACTTGAAAATTGATTAGTTGTATCATAAAAAAATTTTAAAAATCTTTTGTACAAACTACAATTTCCCAACCATCATCAGTTATGTTGAACATAGAATATGTGGAATTCCACTTATGTTGAACATCTAATACAAAATTTCTGTATTTTAGACCATATTTTTTACATAAGTATTTAAATTATTGTTTTCTTGTACTAGAACTTCCGATATACAAAATATAATTTCTAATTTTAGAACTAACATAATATTGAAAGCATCTTGAACACATTAGTTTAAGATGTGACATGCACATCTAATAGAAAATAATTTGCCATTTAAGCATGGTTTTAATTGATATTTTAAAATATATATTGTTGAATTGTTATTAATGGCATTAACAAAACTAATAGATTTTTTTTTTTTAAATTTCGTAAGTATGTAAATTATCTAATATACTTGCAGCAATTGCTGGGCTAGTATATGGTCATACAAGTCATGTAAAACTTAAAATTCTTTTTTGTAAAATCCAATGTTCATCAATAAAATGCTTTGTAACGTAAATATAACTTATATTATATTTGAAAATCCAAATATCATATGTAAGTGCAACTTTAGAATTAAAAGCTGATAAAATAGAAATTAAATTTTGTTTATATGAATAAAAAATTTTTAAAATATTTAGTCTAACTGTATTTCTAAAATCTTTTTTTTTTTAAATTGGAGATTTACTGATTGTTGTAAAAATATTTTTAGCATAGGGTGCTCAGCTAATAAAAATGGTTATTCAGCATGTACAATATATCTAGCTAGTTTTTGTTTCATTTAGTCTAACTGTATTTCTAAAATCTTTTTTTTTTTTTTTTAAATTAGAGATTTACTGATTGTTGTAAAAATCTTTCTAGCATAGGGTCTTCAGCTAACAAAAATGGTTATTCAGCATGTACAATATATCTAGCTAATTTTTGTCTCATTTTTTCTTGGAAATAATGAAAATAACCAAAAAAAAGTCCATGCCTAATTTATAATTGATTTTGACTATCATTATTTTTTCGATGAATGGCCATATGTTTAATTAAATGGCTTGTCCTACCCTTGCTATTATAACTAAAATCACTCTTACATATCATGCAAATATCTCTTTTTCCCTTCCCCTCAAGAGTTTTTATAGTAAACATTTCTGGCTAGACCTTTTATTTCCCCTAGTAGCAGTACTAGAGGTGGCTACAAAAACATCACCCATAGAATCACTAGCACCCATATCAGTGTTGTTGTATTGTGACTTTACATCCTCGAAGTGGAAGTTGATGTATTTTGAGAGGAACTGACCAATTTAGAATATCAACTTGATCAGCCAATTTAGAATATCAACTTGATCTAAATTGATAAAGCTTTTAAGCCTCCTAAATTGCTTAAATGAGATACTTGAACAAGCATTCTTCTTGTTGAAACTTGAATAAAGTTGAGAATTAGGGACTTGGTGGCAAGAGATTAAGTATGAGAAAGTGCGAGTGTTTATAAGAGATTAAGAGAATTAGGGACTTGGCTCCTAGGAAGGAAAGAGATATACCTATGTTCAAAAGTCCTCTAGAGTGGTGTAAAGTGACCAAGTGTGGTGTTTTTAATTTTTAATAGGAAAGTAAAAGTACAAAGGTATAAAATAGAAATGAAAAGAGCTTATTGTTTAATGGATAATAAAAAACAATGACATCAATTGTTTCTTTCTTCCAAGTTCAAAGAAAATTCCTTTATTTTCAAAACATTAGTAATAAAAAATAAAAAAAGGTCTAATCCCCTTAGGTGTCTCTCCTAGCTCTCTTTCGTGCCTCTTTGCACATATTTGCCATCTTTATCTCAATATCAATCAACTCCTTTTGAAGACAAACAATAGCAGGATGTTTGGATAGCTCCCCAACACTTCTTCCCTCGTGGTGGGATAAGACCCTCAGCTCTTCAATGAATGTCCTCAACCACTCAATATAGTTTGCTAAAGGCTATGACATGCTTAAAGGAAGACCCGAAGATGCAATATACATGTTCCTCTCCCAATGGTCAACAACTAGCTCAATCAAACCTAGAGTCAATGGTTGTAGAAGAAAGAATCTTTCCAAAAAGATTAGGACCACATACCAAATGCCAAACTGCCATAACATTTAGATAGGGAAATAGAATGATGTGTGTCAACCCGAGCAAATGAATGCAAGAGAAGCCAAAGGCATTAATAAATGGTGTCAAACACTATCACCAAGGACAAACCCATTTAATCTAGCTCAAACTGAGGTTATTCATCCATTCCCACCATTCCTCAACTGTCAAACAATGGTGCTAGAGATGGCATAGGCAAAAGTGCTTAGGCTAATATAGTTTGACCCACAATGCAGGAATCAACTCTAAGTGATCAATGAGACACATTTGCATTAAGTAGGGGCTCCCTTTGAGCAGTGTTAATCTTCACTCATCATGTCCAACCTAATGAACATCTCAACAAGGGCCATAGGAATAAAATAGTTGCTAGATTATACAAACATGGCTAGGTCTATCAACTCCAATTATGAACCTCATATCCTTGCTATTAGGACCAATGGCCTTAACCAAGAGGGGGTGAATTGGGTAGAGCTTTAAAAACTCTGATTGTACTAGAATTCAATTTGAATTCATAGACTATTAAACAATCAAGCTTAGAACTTGGATCAAGATAATTAGTTGCAATGGAAGTTTAAGGCTTGCTCAATTAGGTTCAACAGTTGATCAAGATAATGCACTTGAATCAACACAACTGATGAACAAGAGGTCCTAGAGCTACAAAATAAAAACACAAGTATAATAGCAAGAGCTGCAAGGGTTAGTAGTTAGAAATAACACACAATGATAAATATAAAGACTACTAACAGGAGGATAGTGGTTACTCAATAGATTATATAGTTAAAATGTTCAGCCTACTATCATGTTAGTGGTTTTATAGTTAATAAACAATACAGACAATAAGTGTAATAATTGTAGAAAGATAAAAGAGTATGCGAAAGTAAATATGCACAAATGTAAATGGTACTTGCATCTAATGGTGTATGCCTTAACAATTAGAGAGAGATGACCAACCACTAACAAGTAGCAAAGAGAAAGGACCTACTACATAAGATAGTTGAAATGTGGACCAGCCATTAAAACAATAAAACTAACTACATAAATGTAAATGCTGCTAGAAATGTAAATAGACAGTAAATGTAAACAACAATAACAATAAAACTAAAGGTAATTAATTAGTAAGTTAATGTAGTCAGTAGAGAGTTAGTAAGTTGGAGCTCACATTGTACTACATATCTTGTAGTTGTAAAAATAAAACAAAGAAAAATAAGTCCTAGTCTACAATATTCTCAAGGTTTGAAGTATTGTAGTTGAGATAGGTTAACACAAAGAACAATAAACTACAAACTTGAAAAGAGAAGAAATAAAACAAGGACACAAAGATTTATAGAGTTTGGCCAACCTTACCTACATCCTCTACCTTAGACCACCATTGAGAATTTCTAATAACTGACTGGACTTATTGAGCACCATCCAAGCCTTTACAACTAGTAGGACTTCAAGGATGCTTGTAATACCTTTCCTAGTTGGACTTACACAAGTGCCCATAAGACCCAAACTAGTAAGGTTTTTAGGTGTTTGCAAGACCTTGTAGTTGGGCTTAATAGGGGTGCCAACAAGACCTTAAATGGTGTTAAATAAGTTGATCACCTACTTTATCAAAGATCTTCTACTAAGAATACATGAAAAAATTTAGAGCAAGAGCTACCTCTAAATAAGTAGATATTAAAAATTATAGCACAAACTACTCAGTTTTTAGAGTATTCACTGATGCTTAACTTAGGGAGAGAGATCTCAACAAAGAGGTGACAATGAGCTCAAAGGATTCTCAAACAAAGTTCATCTTTAACATAGATGAAGCATAGAGATCTCCCAAAGGCTCTAGCTCTAGCTTGTTCTCTCCGAAAAACAACTATAACAAGTGAAAGCACAAGTTTTTTTTTTACAAGCTTTGATTCAAAACTGATTCAGAACTTGGTTCTTGCTTTATTATCTTTTGAATCAAGATGAAACCCTTTATTCATAGAGGATTGGGAGCAAGTGACCATTATAAAACCACTTCCACTTTAGTTACATTTCCATGCCCTAGTTTATCAACACATCCACTTTAGTTCCACTCTAGTTTCTGCTCTAGTCACACCTCGATTCCACTAAAGTTCTATTCCTACTTCGCTTCAACCAGTGTAGTTTCACTATAGCTCTACCCCAATTTCTCCCTAATTCCATTTTTTAGTTCCAAACTTAGACAATACACCGGCAATGTCCATAGCCCAGCCTTAGCCGATAAGTTGGTGATGGTGACAACCCAACCTTATCCAATAAATTGATGATTGGAACAATTCTAGTTCTAGTTCCAACCTTAGTTGATAAATTGACAAAAGCCATAGTTCTAGTCTCCACCTTAGCCGATCCATTGGCAACGGCCTCAGGATTTTACCTTAGTTGATAGGTTGATGAAGGCTCCCCCATCAAGTTTATCTCTTCTTAACCTTCCCTGACTATCTATGTAGTGGAAGGTAATATGTTCTAGCTCCTTAGCCATTTTACAAGAATAAAAAAATTAGACCAAAATGGATGTCTGTTGAATTTTGGCCTTCACTCGTGTTGTAACCTCTACCGAAGAGGGGCATTTGTAGAAACTCCATTTTGTAAAACAATAGCTAAATTTCTACGAATGAACTCAATATCAATTGATGATAAAATAGTGAGTTGTACATATGTATATATAGACTATATAATGCGTACAGATTACAAGATACAGATAATGTTGAACAACTGTACAAGATAAGCATTATAGAGCGAAACAAAGAGATAATCCTATGGAGTAAGAACTTTTAGGAGATCAGTTCAAACTGTAGTTATCTGTTCACTTGTGGGTTACTTGGCTGACTTGTACTCGGACTCTTCCTATCCTTAGCATTCCCTTGCAAGTGGATGGGGGAGAGGATGCACAATGAGCTTGTCCTCAAGAAAGAAAATCTAGAAGAGCTTAGTGGTTTAGTAAAAATCTATTTGTATATGTCGTCTCTCAACATGCCCATTTTGTTCCTAGGTGTGAGGACAATAAAAACAATGCAAGATGCCACATTGGTTCAAAAAAGATTTAAATTTGACAAACTCTCCTCCATCTGTTTGAATAGATTTAATCTTGGTATTAAAATAATTCTCAACTTGCAACTTAAATTTAACAAAAGTGTCAAGAGCATCTGATTTCTTAACAAGTGAAAAAATCCATTGATATCTAGAATGAGCATCAACAAAGAGAACATAGTATTTAAATCCATGGACAAAAGTTAACAAGTGATGCTCCCCAAACATCACATAACAATAAGCCAAAAGGAGCATTGTATAAGGACTCACTAGGTGTAAATGGTAAATTATGGCTTTTGCCAAGAGGACACACATGGCAAAAATCCATTCTTTTATTAGTAGACACCAGCAACAAACTGGAGTTGAGAACATGCCTCACAATGCGAGGTGTACAGTGACCCAACCTCTCATGCCATTTATTCATCGAAATTCTAACACCTAAGAATGCTGAGAGAGGAGAACCTTGATTAGATATTCTACTTGCTTCCACCTATAACTCATAGAGATCATCTCTCCTACACCCCTATAGCATGACTTTCCTTGTCTACTGGTCCTTCACAAAGAATTTATTTGAGTGAAACTCAAAGTAACAACTGTTATCTTTAGCAAATTTAGATACTGACAACAAGTTTTTTCAAATCTTAGGTACATAAAGAATATCTTTCAAAACAAAGGAATGTGATGGTGAAGAAATAATAACAGACCTAGTGTTTAACTGACAAACCATCTCCATTTCCAATAGTAAGTGAAAATTGGCAACATCAGCAGTCATATGATAGCTGGCACCTGAATTTGGTTACCAACTATTGTCAATCACTGGCCTTGTAGAAGTAGTATATGCAGTAGGAGAGCTCTTTTTTGGACGAAAATCTTTGTCAAACCTAGCTCTACACATGTAGGTTTTATGGTTAGCTTGTGACATATTTGACATTTGACCCCTTGAAAAGGATTTGGTTTCTTACCTTTTCCATTAGAAGTCTTTTGTTTGTTTTTTGTAGTCATTAGTCCTAAAGGTCTAATAACGTTTCTGAACAGCCATATTAGCTTGAGGTTGAAAAGATTCAAATAGAGTGCAAGTGTGTTCCAACCGAAGTTCATGGTTGGTGAGTAGAGCTTCAATATCATCAAAGGTGTGCTCACCAGCACACAATAGCAATGGAGGCACGACTTGAGTATAACAACTGACAAATCCATTTGGGTTTCTCTTGGTTTTGAAAATCCACTTACACCCAATGAGATTAATATCATCAATACGAGGAACTAGAGTCCAAGTTCCATTTCGTTGAAGGGCATCAATCTCTACTAACATAGCATTTCGCCACTGAGCACTTTTGTTGGCTTGACTAAAACAGGTTGGATCATCATCATCAATTTTTGGGGGTGATGAGAAGCAAAATAGACTTTGGGTTTAAAAATACCAACCTTCCCATGAGTAATCATAGGGTGTACATTGGTTACAAGTGGTGGAGTAGGAGCAACACTTACAATAGCAACCTCAGGAGTGATTTCAGAATGAGAACTAGTAGGACTTGATGATATGACAACAAAAGGAGAAACATTATCACTTGAAATAGGAGGCAACTGAATTATGGCCATCCATAATAGAGGAAGACGATACAGTATTACATAGTGAAACTTCAATGATAGGAAGAGGTCCAATAGTTGTGGTAGAGAATTGTACAGATGTAGAAGAGTTAGAAGCAACTGAAGTTTCACAACTATACTTGAAGGTAAATGTATTTTCATTAAACTGATAATGTCGTGAGATAAAAACTCTACTCATAGGGTGGTGGAGACATCTATACCCACTATAGCCTTCAGGATAACCAATAAATACACAAGCAACAAAACGAGCTTCAAGTTTATGCCTGTTGTAGGGTTGAAGAAGAGGATAATAAATGCAACCAAACACTTTCAATGTGCTCTAGTCAAGTTTAGTATGGTATAATACCTCCCAAGGAGATTTCATAGCAAGAACTTCTGTAGGAAGTCGATTGGCAATGAAAACAGAGGTCTGAATTGCTTCCCACCAATAATTCTTTGGGACACTAGATTTCTTTAGTAAAGTCATTCCCATTTTAACTATTTGTCTATGTCATCTCTCAACATGCCATTTTATTCTTGGGTTTGAGGACAAGGAAAATGATGCAAGATGCCACATTGATTCAGAAAAGATTTAAATTTGACAAACTCTCCTCCTCCATCTATTTGAATAGATATAATCTTGGTATTGAAATAATTCTCAACTTGCAACTTAAATTTGACAAAGTGTCAAGAGCATCTGATTTCTTAACAAGTGGAAAAATCCATTGATATTTAGAATGAGCATCAACAAAGAGAATATAGTATTTAAATCGTTGATAGAAGTTACAGGCAATGCTCCCCAAACATCACGAAACACTAAGCCAAAAGGAGCATTGTATAAGGACTCATTAGCTGTAAATGGTAACTTATGAATTTTGCCAAGAGGACACGCATGGCAAAAATCCATTCTTTTATTAATAGACACCAGCAATGAACTGGAGTTGAGAACATGCCTCACAGTGCAAGGTGCACAATGACCCAACCTCTCATGCCATTTATTCATTGAAATTCTGACACCTAAGAATGCTGAGAGAGGAGGACCTTGATTAGATACTCTACTTGCTTCCGCCTATAACTCATAGAGACCATCTCTACTACACCCCTACAACATGACTTTCCTTGCTTGCTGATTTTGTCTGAGTGAAACTCTAACAAACAACTGTTATCTTTAGTAAATTTAGATACTGACAATAAGTTTTTGCAAATCTCAGGTACATGAAGAATGTCTTTTAGAACAAAGGAATGTGATGGTGAAGAAATAATAGCAGATCCAATGTGTTTAATTGACAAACCTTCTCCATTTCCAATAGTGATTTGTTTTGGTATAGAGTATTCAAATTGCAAGTGCAAATTGGAAAGATCAGCTATCATATGATGGCTGACACTTAAATCTGGGTACCAATTGTTGTTAATCACTAGACTTATAAAAGCTATATATGTAGTAGGTGAGCTCTTTTCTGGATGAAAATCTTTGCCAAACCTGGCTCTACACATGTAGGTTGTATGGTTTAGCTGGTGACATATTTGACATTTGACACTTTTCCATTAAAAGTCTTTTGTTTTGTTTTTTTTTTTGTAGTCATTAGTCCTAAAGGTCTAATAATGTTTCTAAACAACCATATTAGCTTGAGGTTGAAAAGATTCAAATAGAGTGCAAGTGTGTTCCAACCGATCTTCATGGTTGGTGAGTAGAGATTGAATATCATCAAAGGTGTTCTCACCAGCACACACCATCAATGGAGTGACCAAAGACTCATAATTTGGACCAAGCCCACCTAGAACAAATTGTATTAATTCAAAGTCTGAAACTAACTCCCAAATAGCAGCTAGATTATTAGATATCAAACTAGCCTTTTGTAGATAATCCACCATGGATAAATTTGTTTTCTTCGGATTAATCAACTCAAATCTGAGTTGCATAATACGTGCCTGTGGTTTTGAAGCGAACAGGTGAGCAAGGGCATCCCATACACCCTTTGTAGTAGTATACCCTATTACCTAGGCTAAAACTCCTTTAGTAAGAGAGGAGAGTATCCAACTCAAAAGGAGTTGATCCTATTGTTCCCACAACATGAAATCAGGCTCGCTAACAGTTTGACCATTCTCTGTAATAGTCTTAGTGGGTAGGGTAATGGTTCATCTATATAACTCATAACCTTAAAACCATTGAGCACAACAACAAATTGATATGGCCACAACAAATAGTTAGTGTAGTCTAGCTTAATAGAAACCAAATAACTTACCGTATATGGGAGATTCAAATTCATGTACAATAATGCTAGTTGGCTGGGTTGTAGTAGGAAATGTTGAAGTGGAGCTTGACATGGTGAAGCCTAGCTCTGATACCATAAAACAAAAGCTAAATTTCTATGAATGAACTCATTGTCAATTGATGATAAAATAGTGAGTTGTATGTATGTATATATAGATTGTATAATGCGTGTAGATTACAAGATACGAATAATGTTGAACTACTGTATAAGATAAGCATTACAAAGTGAAACAGAGAGATAATCCTATGGAGTGAGAACTTTTAGAAGATCAGTTCAAATTGTAATTATTTATTCACTTGTGAGTTACTTGACTGACTTGTATACGGACTCTTCCTATCCTTATCATTTTGGTCCCCCTCTTAAACAAAAAAGTAGAAGGGTATTTTGGTCTTTTCATGTCAAAAACTTGTGAACAAAGAATAATTGTTCAAGAAATCCTAATTTTTAATGAAGCCTCGAGAAGGATCATAAAGACTACTTTGAAGCATGAGGGGATGGAATAAGAGTCGAGGCTTTGGCCCTGCGTGGGTGTGTTGCCTAACCCCTCCACACTTGTACTTTAACCTTGGCTGGTTAAAACCAGATTAGGTCAAAATAGTCTTTATGACAAGGGGTACGACTTGGAGGACATGGGGGGTAGGATAACAACTTAGGGTGGGTGGGGAGCAAGAAATGTTTTCATGACCCTTAGGCTATGTTTGGTTTGAAGGAAAAGGTAGGGAAAGGATGGAAAAGATAGGGAAACATATACAAGGTTTGTAAAGGTTTCCCCACCTTTCGCTTCCTTTCCCTACTTTTTCCTTCAAACCAAACACAACCTTAAGGTAGAGGAGTAGGGGAAAGATATATAAATGTTGGTCAATAGCTAATTGGGTAAAGTTACCAATGATGTGGGGCTACATGGGTAGCCTTATCAAAAGGAGATCTTTGGGGTGTTCACATAATTGACAGTAATTCAAACCTATTTGTCTCCAATCGAGGTAGGCCCATCATTACAGATAAATTGTCCAAGAACCTTTAGAGTGGAAACAAGGAGAGGAACAGGAGAATTGAAATTGAGAAAAGAGAGCTAGGTGGGGTAAGGTTGGGGAAAGTGAGAAGGAAAAGGAAGTGATAATTTACAACTTAGGCTATCAGAAAGGGGAAGAAACTCAAGGGGGGAGACAAAGAAGTGTATGGGGAGGTGTTCAATTGGGTGTGGGATATGGAAGAGGATGCTAGTAAGGTTGAGCTGGTCCAATATATTCTTTAGGAGGCGTGGGTTAAACTTGGAGAATGGAAATCATGGTTTTCAAAACCAGACCGAACTGGACGGTTGGATCGGAAAAACTAGGAACTGGTTAGGTGGTCGGTTCCATTTTCCCCAAAAACTATTGATTTTGGTCATCGAACTGTTGAACTGGGCAGTTAACCATTCGAACCATTCGAAGGATTTTGACCATTTTTTATTTTTTTCTCAGAACGGGTCGAGCGTTTAGTTCGAACAGTCAGACTGTTTGACCTGGTAACCAGACCCCTGAATGGTTCGGTCACCAGGTCAGATTTAAAAACCATGATGGAAATAATCGAGGGAGGGGAACTTGTTTCACAATAAGGTGATAAGAAGAAGACTTTAGTCCAATGACTGTATTCTAAAAGCACAAGCATCTTATGAAGGCGAAGGTAGTCAAAGCGGTTCCAAGAGATGTATACAAACCAGAATCATGCCCCAAGTTTAAACTATACCTTTTATTACCTAATCCTGAAATCAAAGAGTCTATTAGAGAATTTTTTCCCATTTATCTTTGTAATATCTTGTATAAAACTTTTTTAAAAGTGATAGCTAATAGACTAAAATAGGTATTTCCAATGGTGATAGACTCATCCCAAAATGCTTTTGTTCTAGAGGAATTGGAATAGGGCTTTCTTGAATGTACTCTCCAACAATTGAGTTTCTATAAGTAGTGGGTGAAATGCATCACTTTTGTATCTTATTTAGTTTTGATAAATGGGAGGCCTTCTTCCAATTTTTTCCCCTCAAAATGGTCTGAGGGGAATGAGATGTAGGTTTTCTTCTCTGGAGTGTAATGTTAGACAGTGTATGCCCTTAGCTCCAATCAGCATGATGTACATTATGGCAATTATTGTAAATGAATAAAGTACATATTTGATTCATGTTATTATGGTGTGTTTCTATGTAATACCCTTATACTAGACACATATGAGACTCGTGTTAGGTTAGAATCTTCACAATTGTTGGATAGACCAGGGGAGATTTATCCTGCCAAGGATGACACTAATGTACCGCCAAGTTGGTTGGGGTGGCTTGTCTCAGCTGCCAGGGTGAGACCTGAGGTACATGCAGTGTGGGTTCTCTTGAAACCCTAAATCGGACCAAAATTCCAGTATTGCCCTAGACCTTGGAGATAGATGGGCAAAACTGGAATGTTACACCTGACCCCTAGACTCGATTATGATACTACACTAGGTATCGGATTGGGTTGTCTTTGATATGCCAATCAATGAGATCCTTAGAGGGGGTCAAAACCTGGGTATGTTGGGCAATGTTTGATCATTATGGGTTGAGGGTTAAGTGTAAGACCATTGAGGGTTATACCTGATGGGCTAATCTTGCATCTGCTCACAGTCTTTGGGCTTTCATAAGATGACTGGACCCAAGGACCATTTAGTGTAAATTTTGGGCCCATTAAGAGCCCATACTGATGGACTCAGGGGTTCACTGTGTTCAGCAGCGAATTCAGTCAGGCCTTGTAATAGAGGCTAGGCTCAACCAATGTGCCTGATGTGTAGATCAATGATAAGGTCCCACACCATACAAAGAGAGCCAAGCTAACCAGCATTAAAGTGGAAGTGAGTCTGATAGCTTAATGGGCCTAAAAGCCCATTTCAAATTGGGTTAATTAGATTAATTAAATAGGGGTGGATCTGGGATTTGGATCAGTAGATAAGATAAGGGATTATCCTAATCCACTTAAAGAGTCCAAATCCAAATAAAGATTTGGATCAGGAAACTCCTAATTTGATTAGGAAGGTTGATCTTTGTCTGTAGATAAGATAAGGGATTATCCTTATCACTTAAAGAGTCTAGATCGAAATAAAAGATTTGGATTAGAAAACTCCTAATGGGATTTGGAAATTTTCTCTTTAAAGCTATAAATAAGAGAGCAGGGCGAGCCTCCAAGCACACCTTGACATTCACTGAATATAGAGAGAAGACAACACAGTTAGACTGCTCTTTTCTTCTGCTTTTTTTCTTCCTGCTCTTTCCGCCCTACCCTATTTGATCTCCAATTCTTGGATTGGATCAAGATTGGATATTGATATTGTTTTTTGCCAAAAGAAACAATCTAGAAGTGGTGCTCACTGTCCTATTCGATTCTTGCTGAAGAATCACTAGTTCTTGGTGAAGAACTACCTGCTAATCCTGCCTCACCCTAAGTTGTTTCATCTTTAGTGGAGGGAGGATTTGGTACCCTCTTTGGGCGTGAACACCTACGTTGGGAGGAGCATTCTTGCATGGATTCCATATCAGGTATATCCCTCTCTTTGGTTTCAGATTTGGTCTGGTTTGGTCACAAGAACGAACCTTGAAAATGAATTTTTCTGAATTGGGTATAGGATTCCGGGAGTAAAGAAATTTTTGAAAATTTGCCCAACCTTCCTACAGGGATCGGCCATCCATATGATGGATCTCTCATCCCTTCAGTGGTATCAGAGCCAGGTTCATGTCTTGAACCAAATTAGAACAGATCTGAATCTGCACAAATGGGTAGAAGGCGTTCTACCCGATTTGCGCAGTTAGCTCTTTTTCTGGGAATTGGTTCCCAGATTATGGGCAGATGATATGGAAAAAAAATCTTTATTATTCTCTAAAATTTATAGAATTGTTCTGTGAAAATTTCTTGAATTTTTGGGCTGCACATGTGATGGAGATCGAATCTTTATGGTGTCAAGATTGGCACACCCTGCGATTTCTATTCTATTTAATTCTGGTTTGTAAATATATATTTTTTTTTATTTTTAGACAAATTGTATAGGATTTTGATTGATGTAATAATAGAAAAAATTAGGTTTTTCTATTTTAATTCCATCTGGAGATTACTGGAGCATGCAACAGAGAAGAAGAAATTTTCGTAGAAACAAGTTTTGTGATCTGCGATTTTGCAGATATCGATTCTACAATCTGCCATTAACTGTTCTTTGTAGGTTTGCAGGATATCCAAGAAAATCACAATGCAACCCTCTGATTTTAGTTTCCTGATAATTTGATTATCTTGAATTAATTTATTTGCAAATCATTATTCTTGAATTAAATCTTGAACTAGACACCAAAACTTGGGTCGATTTACACAAGATTTGGTCCAAACTGGTTGGACTGAATTGTTGGTTCGATGGGGTTGGCTTTTCTAACCCTAATTCGATTTAGGCCAGAGAGTTGATGGCCCACTTCATTTTTTAATTTGGCCCACCTCTGTAAAACCTAAATTTAATATGATAAAACTGAATCAGCCCTAATTTAGCTACATGGGCCAAACTGCTTTTTGCAGTACAATCCATGTACCTAGATAATGTTATATGACAACATTATGGGCTCTGTTGGGTTGATACTGATTTAATCTAATTAATTAAGGATTTTACAAATATTTTAATTGATTGGATCAATTTGTTTCATGCATGTGGTGTATGGATGTGTGATGTGCTACATACATGGACCATAAGTACTTGGCCCATGATTATTTTGATAGTGGCTCTTTCGCACACCATGGCTGAATGCACATCATTGCCATGGTGTCCATTAGATCATTGGATGATCTCCCCATTTGGTGGGCCCCACATCAATTTCCTCACCAAGAGGAACCGTGCGGAACCCTAGCCGTTTAGGGCCCATTTAAATCTGGCTTTGAGAAAGTTAGTGGGTGCCACTTTGGTTTGACCTAAACAAAACTAGGGCATAATATTTAGTTCCCTCCACTAAAATATGAGTGCACGTGATAGGGAGATTCATATGATGAACTCTTTAAAGGCCTTCCATCATTAACATGAAGATGGGTCCTCCATAATGAGGAAATGCACCATAAAATTGGGCTATCCATTTGCTGTTGGATCTGTTGGATTGTTTCATAAGATGATAGGGGCATCATAGACCGATGTAGGAGGGGCCTATCCTAAAATGGAAGACTCTCTCACGGTACCTTGGCATCCATGAATATGATGGGTAAGCACTCACTAGATAGAAATGTTTAACCTAAAATGGCAATGAACCTTGTCTGACAGAGGCCAAAGGGAAAGCTCATGAGATGAGTGGATGTGATCCTTCACAGAAGGTGGTGGGGTTATGTAGCCGAAACAGTTGGCTCCATGCACCATTTGTGGTTTTCCACATTTCCAGAGACATAAGTTCACAGTCTCCATCACTGAGATAGGAGGGAAATCTCAAAGATGAACAAATGAAAGTGGAACATAGATTAAAAGCCATATCTATGTAGATAACATGAATCAAATCAGGTTGTGGACTAATATTTGCTTTGCCTTTTATCAGAAATGGAAAACAGATAATTCGCCAAACTGTTGGACGACAATAAGCTTAAGGGCCCAAATTACGTTGACTGGTATCGTACCTTATGTTGGTCCTGACGTTCGAGAAATTGGACAAGGTTGCTAAAAACCTCGCTCTGGATCGTCCGAGTGATAGGGCTTTTGAGGCCCGCAGGAGGGAATATCAAGAATGGGAAGACCAAAACTCTCTTGCCCGGTGCTATATCATAGCCTCCTTAGTCAATCAGATACAACAACAATTCGATCAGATCGATGTGTCCAAAGATATCTTGGATAGTCTAAGGACAATGTATGAGGAGCAGAATCGTTCTACTCGTCAGAAGGTTCTAAAGCAGTTTATGACCGCACAAATGTCCAAGAACCAGCTAGTTCATGACCATTGTCTTAAGATGATGGGGTACATCAATGAACTGGAGGCTCTTGGATCTGGGCTAGATCATGTCATTAAAGTTGATGCCATCCTGAACTCTTTGCCTCCTTCAATCAGTTCATAATGAATTACAATATGAACAAGCTAAATGTTAGCCTCTAGGAACTTAGCAATATGTTGCAGAGGGCTGAGGAACTGATAAAGAAGGATGAGTCCATTGTTATGCTTGTCAAAGGTGGCAAATTAGACAAGAAGAAGAGGAAGGCAAAGAAGGAACCTTAGAAGAAAACTAGCAATCCCAAAAAGCAGAGAAAGGACAAGGCATCAGATGCTTGTCACTTCTGCAAACCGATCGACCACTAGAAGAGGAACTGTCCTCAGTACCTAGAGACCAAGAAACAAGGTAATTTCGAATCCTTTGTCATAGAAACCAATATGTTGGTGACTTCTACTTTCTGGTGTATTGACTTTGGGGCTTCCACTCATGCATGTAACACATTGCAGGGGTTCAGGACAAGCATAAGACTGAGTGACGGTGAAGTGATTCTTTACTTGGGGACTTCTGCAAGCATTGCAGCTACAGCCATAGGAACTGTAGAATTGTATTTCAAAGAAGGAATAATTACGTTAAAAGATTGTCTTTATGTACCCAATTTGAGAAGAATTTTGATTTCTATTTCAAAACTGTGTGCGGATAGTTATTCTGTTCTCTTTATTAATGTGATTAATATCAAAAGAAATAACAAATTCCTCGCATATGGAGAACTTGAGAATGGTCTCTACGTTCTCCATCCTTCTCTGGAAACAAATATAACCGAAACTACGTCAGATAATAACCGTAAGAAAAGAACCCGTGATACAGTTAATCTCACGTGCCTGTGGCATTACCGACTTGGCCACATTGACATAGATCGTATCACAAGGTTGGTAAAGGATGATTCTTTGGATTTTCTAACTGTAGAAGATCTTCCAACCTGTGAACCTTGCCTTTAGGGTAAGATGACGAAATGACCATTTAACGGTAAACCTGAAAGATCAACAGACACACTTGACCTTATACATACTGATGTATGTGGTCCCATGAATGTTAGGACATGTAACCAACACATTTATTTCATAACATTTACCGATGATCACTCTCGGTATGGTTACGTGTACCTAATGAGACACAAGTCTGAATCCTTTGAAAAGTTCAAAGAGTTCAGGCAAGAGGTCGAGAAACAGCTAGGGAGACACATTAAGGCCCTTCAATCAGATCGAGGAGGCGAATATCTCTCTGACGAATTCAGGAACTACTTAAAGGAAAATGGGATAGTATCACAACTAGCTTCTCCTGCTACACCACAATTAAACAATGTGTCAAAAAGGAGGAACCAGACTTTATTGGATATGGTCTGATCACTTCTCGTACACTCAGAATTACCCACATCCTTTTGGGGTTACGCATTAGAGACTGCGATATACATGCTGAACCAAGTTCCAACAAAATCCATTCCGAAGACTCCCTATGAGCTTTAGACCAATAAAAAACCAAGTGTGAGACACTTGAAGATTTGGGGTTGTCCGATACATATTAAAAGAATAAGTGTTGGCAAATTGGAATATAAGACCAGCCGTTGCCTATTTGTAGGTTACCCAAAAGGCTCTGTAGGGTATTTATTCTATGACCTAGGAAAATAGAAGGTGTTCTGTAGTCGAAATGCCCATTTCTTGGAGGAAGATTACATCCTGAACAATCATCATCAGGAAGTTGTTCTTGATGAGGAGAGCTCTGGAGTAGTGGGAGATGTTTCACAAGCTCCAGTTAATAACTAACCTACAAGATCTACCTGGGAATCCAGGCCTCCAGTTTGTTACGACTATGACCAAGAAAGTTACTTGGTGGAAGCCACGACCAGTGAGGAAGATCCCATGACTTATATGGAAGCTATGTTGGACATAGATTCCTTGAAGTGCGTAGATGCCATGAGAGCTGAGATGGACTCAATAGAGGCCAATAGAGTCTGTACTCCGGTAGATCCACCCCCTGGGGTAAAAGCAATTGGATGTAAATGGATCTATAAGAGGAAGAAGGGCCCCGATGGTAAGGTTGAGACCTACAAGGCTCGTCTTGTGGCGAAAGGGTACACTCAGAAAGAAGGAATTGATTATGAGGAAACCTTTTCACCTGTGGCCATGCTTAAATCCATTAGGATCCTGCTAGCTGTAGCAGTGTACCATGACTACGAGATTTGGCAAATGGATGTCAAAACCGTGTTCCTGAATGGAGACTTAAGCAAACTATAGGTCAAGATCACATGGTATGTAAAATCAATCGATCCATATATAGACTTAAGCAAGCTTCTAGGAGTTGGAACATCCGGTTTGACTCTTCCGTCAAATAGTTTGACTTTGAGCAAAATCTGGATAAACCATGTGTTTACAGGAAGACCAGTGGGGATAAGATTACGTTCTTGGTTCTGTATGTAAACGACATTCTACTCATTGGGAATGATGTAGGAATGTTGATTACGGTGAAAGTATGGCTATCGTAGCAATTCTCCATGAAAGATCTTAGAGAAACCTCTTATTTCTTGGGACTTCGACTCTATAGAGAAAGATCGAAGAGGATAATAGGATTATCCCAGTCTACTTATATTGACAAAATAGTCAAGAGATACAGTATGAAGAATCCAAGAAAGGAAATGTTCCTTTCAGGCATGGAGCCACTCCCTCCAAGGGTATGTCTCCCATGACACCTGAGGAGATTAAGGGCATGAAGGAAGTTCCCTATGCCCCTGCCGTAGGGAGCATCACGTATGCATTGTTGTACACTCGATCAAACATTGCTCAGGCCGTAAGTGTGGTAAGTAGATACCAATCTAACCCAAGACAAGAGCATTAGACCGCTGTGAAAAACATACTGAAATACCTTCGAAGGACAAAAGAGTTTTGTTTGGTATTCAATGGTAGCTCACTACAGATCGTTGGGTATACTGATACCGACTATCGGTTAGAACCAAATGGTAGAAAATCTGCATCTGGTTACATCTTCACGATGGGGTCCTGAGTAGCAAGAATAACAGTCCACAACCAAAGCTGAACACATTGTCGTAAGCGAGCCTGCCTAATGAATGAAGGTGTTCATTCTAGAATTTGGAATTCAGCACATCACCCATTCCACTGTTGTGTGACAACACTGTATCTATGGAAGATTGATGTTAAAAGGTAGCATCAACGAAAAATGTAGCAGACTCATTGACTAAGCCACTGACACAGAAAGTGTTTGAGAAACACGTGGAAAGTATGGAACTCTGGCTTATACCCAATTGGACCTAAGTGCAAGTGGGAGATGTTAGATAGTGTATGCCCTTAGCTCTTATCAGCATGATGTACATTATGACATTTATTGTAAATGAATAAAGTACATATTTGATTCATGTTATTATGGTGTGTTTCTGTGTAATACCCTTAAACTAGACACATACGAGACTCCTGTTAGTTTAGAATCTTCACATCCGTTGGATAGATCTGGGGAAATTTATCCTGCCAAGGCTGACACTGATGTACCGCCAAGTTGGTTGGGGTGACTTGTCTCAGCTACCAGGGTTAGACCTAAGGTACATGCAGCGTAGGTTCTCTTGAAACCCTGAGCTGGACCAAAATTCCAGTATTGCCTTGGACCATGGAGATAGATGGGTAAAATTGGAATGTTACACCTGACCCCTAG
The DNA here is from genome assembly GCF_000365185.1 of Nelumbo nucifera. The sequence continues at coordinate 1,819,645 of NW_010729167.1, forward strand.
ACTCGATTATGATACTGCACTAGGTGTTGGATTKGGHTGTCWTTRATATRYCMATCAGTGAGATCCTTAGAGGGGGTCAAAACCTAGGTATGTTGGGA
>NW_010729167.1:1820101-1875810 GCF_000365185.1 Nelumbo nucifera
TTGTCAGGTAGTGTTTGATCATTATGGGCTGAGAGGTTAAGTGGAAGACCATTGAGGGTTATACCTGATGGGCTAATCTTGCATCTACCCACATTGCTTGGGCCTTCATAAGATGGCTGGACCCAATGACCATTTAGTGTAAATGTTGGGCCCACTAAGAGCCCATAGTGATGGACTTAGGGGTTCACTTTGTTTAGTAGTGAATTCGACCAGGCCTTGTAACAGATGCTAGGTTGAACCAATGTGGCTGATGTGTAGATCAATGATAGGGTCCTACGCCATACAATGAGAGCCAAGCTAGCCAGCATTAAAGTGGAAGTGAGCCTGAAAGCTTAATGGGCATAAAAGCCCATTTCGAACTAGGTTAATTAGATTAATTAAATAGGGGCGGATCTGAGATTTGGATTAGTAGATAAGATAAGGGATTATCCTTATCCACTTAAAGAGTCTAGATCCAAATAAAGATTTGGATCAAAGGAACTCCTAATTTGATTAGGAAGGTTGATCTTTATCTGCAGATAAGATATGGGATTATCCTTATCACTTAAAGAGTTCAGATCCAAATAAAAGATTTGAATTAGGAAACTCCTAATGGGATTAGGAAATTTTCTCTTTAAGGCTATAAATAAGAGAGCAGGGCGAACCTCCAAAGACACATTGACATTCACTGAGTACAGAGAGAGGACAACACATTTAGACTGCTCTTGCCGCCCTACCCTGTTCGATCTCTAGTTCTTGGACTGGATAAAGATTGGATCTTGATATTGTTTCTTGCTAGAAGAAACAATCTAGAAGCGATGCTCACTGTCCTATTCGATTCTTGCTAAAGAATCACTAGTTCTTGGTGAAGAACTACCTGCTAATCTTGCCTCACCCTAAGCTGTGTCATCTTCAGTGGAGGGAGGATTTGGTACCCTCTTTGGGCGTGAACACCTATGTTGGGAGGAGCATTTTTGTGTGGATTCCGTATCAGGTATATCCCTCCCTTATTTTGGTTTCAGATTTGGTCTGGTTTAATAACAAGAACGAATCTTGAAAATGCAGTTTTCTAAGTTGGGAATAGGATTCTTGGATGGGAGTAAAGAAATTTTTGAAATTTTGCCCAACCTTTCTACAAGGATTGGCCATCCATGTGATGGATCTCTCATCCCTTCATGTAAGAGGGTCAAGATTGATGGTCGGGTAGGAAGCTTTCGATTAGATAGGAGAGGTCCTAGTCTAATCCAATTGATGATGCGCACGGAATCCATGCAGCACCTTCAGGGTTTACTGTGCCTCACTAAGGGGCAACCGATTCTCACTAGGCTAGTACTGTGCCTCTCAGCACCTTCGGGGTCCCCATGCTGGACCTTCCCCAGGTCGCCGAAGCGGCGAACGCCCCATTCCCTCCTGCGGTGAACCCCACCTTTACTGAACCCTCCATGGTTCCTCCCATCGTGGGGCAAAACCAGCTGGGTGACCTAGTGCAGTGCGTGCGGGCCATTTAGGCCCAGATGCAACAAGTCTAGCAGCTTCAACACTACCAACAACAAGTCCTATGTCATTTCTATCAGCAGAAGTTCCCAAAGTTGTAGCAAAGCCGATAGCTAGCCCAGTCGCGGTGCCCAATAATGCCACAGAACCAGCAGCCGCTCAACCGCCGCCGAAGTAGTAGCCCTCCTCGCCGAGGAGAAACCTCCCAAGCCTCATCCCGAAGCAGGAGAGGGCTAGTATCTCCCACCGCCTCGCGGCGACGAGGCGGATCAGAAGACACTCGCCCTACCAAGGCCGGTCCGCCCCAACGCGCGCAACCGGAAACCTCACTGACGGGCAACCGATTCGAAGACCTGGCCACAAGCTCTGAACGAGACCCTTTGGTTCGCCGAAGTCAGTACTAGCCTAATTCTCACCAGGCCAAGAGGCAACGAAGGCAACGTCCCAAGGTGCGCCGCACGATAATTCCTGAGTAGCTCGCCGATCCTAGCCAACCCGAGCAACCCAAAGGTAAGACGGTAGCGAGCCCGGGAGTCGCGGAGACCACCCCTCTTCTCTCGGTGCCATCTCCCCTCTCTCCTGATCTCCGGACAACTCTCATGCCAAAAGACTTTAAGGTACCTCCTCTAGACAAGTACGATGGGTTGTTTGACCCAAACAATCTTGTGGACTTCTTCTAGTCCCAGATGCACCTCGTCGGAGCCAGTGAAGCCTGCATGTGTGTTGCCTTCTCCACAACCTCCAGAGGAGTAGCGCGCACGTGCTATCGAAATCTCTCACCCGAAGCAATCCAAAGCTGGGCGCAGTTCGTACAAGCGTTCACCACGCACTTCGTTACTAGCAAGAAGTGCCTGAGGTCACAGGAAAGCCTTCTTAGCATAGTCCAGAAAGGGGGAGAATCCATCCGAAGCTACATCAAGCACTTCAACGACACCTGCCTCTTGATCCCGAACCTGGACCCCACGATGAGACTTGCCGTAGCAAAGAGAGGAGTCACTCATCGAGAGTTCAAGTGGCACGTAGTGGTGAACAAGCCCCAGGACATCACTACTTTCCTCAAGCTCGCCAACCAATTCATCGAGACTTAAGAGGAAATGAACCAAAAGGCCGGAGCTCCAACGGAGAAAAGGAGGAGAGACGATGACAAGGCACACCATGGAAGCAGCAAGAGGAAGAAGAGTAAGTCCCCAACCAGGGGAGATAGCAAGTTAGGTTGGCACCCCCGAACTCCCCTAGCTGAAAGGATAAGTTACACCCCTCTTAACGCGAAGCGACGGGAAATTATAATGATGATTAAAGATGCTCCGTTTGTAAGGTGGCCACCCCGGATGAAGGGGGACCCCGCTACCAGGAGTAAGAATGTATATTGTCATTTCCATAAGGATCACGGTCATAGCACCGAAAATTGTAAAAGCCTACGCGATGAGATTGAAGAATTTATCCGTCGCGGATCCTTAAAAAACTTTGTACAAAAGAGTAATAAAAGTCAGGCAGATCGACAAGGGGAGCAGAGGAGAGATGCTCCCAAGTCCAATAACAGACAAAATTAGGGACCACCGCCTGAAGAAAGGCCAGTCCATGGAGTGATCAACACGATTACTAGCGGATCCATCGTTGCGGGTTGCACCTCGGTAGCTGGGAAGACCTCAATCCGTGAACTGGGGCGTGAAGGGCAAAATCCGCCGAAGCGTCAACGGCTCGCGGACCCCATATCCTTTACCGAGGATGATGTGTGAGGGGTCCAGTATCCCCAGGATGACGGGTCATAAGGATGAAGATCAACGACTTTGAAGTCAGGCACATCTTGGTGGATTCAAGAAGTTCGGCCGACATCCTGTTCAGGAGCACCTTCGACAAGCTGCATCTCAGGGAGAGCGACCTCCAGCCCGCAAGTACCCTCCTAGTGGGCTTCAGTGGAGAAGAGGTAAGGCCCCTCGACCGGCTGGATCTCATTGCTTGTGGAGATCGGAACATGGCCCAGCGTTGTGAGGTTTGAGCACGCCTTCCTAGAAGTTAAGACGCCTTCTCCGTACAATGCCATCATAGGATGGCCCATCACCTACGCGCTTCGCGCGGTGGTATCAACCTACTACTTGACAATGAAGTTCCCCACGGACTTAGGGATAGGGGTAGCCCGGGGCGACTAGCTCGAGTCCCGGAAGTGTTACGTGCCGGCCCTCAAAGGGAAGGCCAAGCTAGAGGAAAGCGTTCCTCGAACGGCCTGTTGAGTATCCTGAAGAGCAAGCTACACCGACCGAGGGAACGACTCTCGTCTTGACTTCAGAAGATGATCCGACCAGGACACTCCAGATCGGGGGAGCGGTCAGAGAACCTCTTCGAACTCAACTAGTAAGTTTCCTACTAAAAAATTTAGACGTATTTGCATGGTTCGCAGCAGAAATGCCTGACATAGACTCAAGAGTAATAACTCACAAGTTAAACACTGATCCCCTAGTTAGGCCCATTAGACAAAAGAAACACAACCTCGCCCTAGAACGCTGGAGAATAGTCGACGAGGAGGTTGGGAAACTTCTTGCAGCCGACTTCATCAGGGAGGTCCATTACCCAAGCTGGGTGGCTAACCTTGTTCTGGTAAAGAAGGCCAATGGTAAATGGCGCATGTGTGTCGACTATACCGACCTGAATCGGGCCTGCCCAAAGGACTGTTTTCTGCTCCCCAAGATTGACCATCTAGTGGACACGACCTCAAGGCATGAGTTGCTAAGCTTCCTGGATGCATACTCGGGCTACAACCAAATCAAGATGGACCCCACCGATGAAGAAAAAATGGCTTTCATTTCCGAACTGGGTCTGTATTGCTATAAGGTCATGCCCTTCAGGCTAAAAAATGCCGGGGCAACCTACCAAAGACTTGTGAATCGAATTTTTGAGCCGTTGATTGGCGACAAAGTTGAATGTTATGTAGACGACATGGTCGTCAAAACCCAATTTTTGGACTGTTTAATAACTAACTTGCAGTGTGTATTTGAAATCCTACGCAAGTATAATATGAAACTAAATCCTAACAAATGTGTCTTTGGTGTCACATTGGGAAAATTCCTGGGTTACATAGTTAGCCGACGTGGCATCGAAGCTAACCCTGAAAAGGTAAAGGTTATCTTGGACATGAAGCCTCCTCGCAAGTTGAAAGAGGTCCAGAGGTTGAATGGTCGTATGGCCGCCCTGAGCCGCTTCATGTCCAAGTCAGCAGACCGTTGCCTACCCTTCTTCAAGGCAATTAAGAAAAGAAAAGACTTTGAATGGACTGAAGAATGCCAGTTCACCTTCGATGAACTAAAAAAGTATTTGACTAGCATCCCGGTTTTGACCCGACCCGAGGAGGGTAATGTTCTAAAGCTATACCTCTCCGCGAGCGACGAAGTGGTCAGCTCGGTACTAATAAAGGAAGTAGATCGGGTTCAACGACCTATCTACTACGTGAGCAAAGTTTTGTAGGGAGCCGAAACTAGGTACCCAGAGATTGAGAAGTTGGCGTATGCGTTGATCACAGTAGCTCAGAAGCTTTGGCCATACATTCAAGCCCACACAGTCGTCGTTCTTACCAACCAACCCCTGAGGCAAGTCCTGGTCAAGCCTGAGGTATCTGGAAGACTGACGAAGTGGGCTATAGAACTCAGTGAGTACGACATCAGGTACGAGCCCCGAACAACGATTAAGGCCCAAGCTTTGGCCGACTTCGTGGCAGAATGCACTTTCAACACTACAACACCCGAATTGATGGAAATCAAGCACACGAAGGAAGCCTCAACCAACACAAAACCATTCCCGATAGGGACGAGGTCAACTTGGGACGAGGAGCCCTGGATCCTTCATGTAGATGGTTCATCGAATCAACAAGGAAGCGGAGCCGGAGTCATCTTATACGGACCAGGCGGAGCAAAACTGGAGTACGCACTCCGTTTCGAGTTCGCAGCATCCAACAACGAGGCAGAATACGAAGCGCTGATAGCAGGATTCATGCTAGCAGGTGAAGTACAAGAGAAGCACCTTGTCATCAACAGTGACTCACACCTCGTGGTCGCCTATCTGGCCAAGGCTAGGGAAGCCCTACGCGGCTTCCAATCGTAGTTCATCAAACAAATTCCAAGATCTGAGAACACTGAGGCCGACGCATTGTCCCGGTTACCCAGCACAAACAGCAAATCCATGAGGACCGTGTTTATAGAGAATCTGCCTTGGCCTAGCATTCTCGAGGGGGTAGAAGAGGTGGCTCCCATGGCACAAGTAGAGCTGAGCTGGATTGACCCACTTGTGAGCTACCTACTTCACGGGACCCTCCCCACGGATCGCAACGCAGCCAAAAGGGTAGAGCGACAGGTAGCCAAGTACATCATTATAGACGGACGGCTTTACCGAAGATCCGACACGCTCCTCTACTTGCACTGCTTACGACCCTCAAAGGCCGAGCTCGTTCTCCGCAACACTCATGAAGGGCTGTGAGGCGGACACTTGGGGGGCAGGGCCCCCGCCCAGAAAGTGTTACAGCAAGGATACTACTGGCCTACAATGAATGCAGATGCACTCGAGCTCGTCAAGAAATGCGATAAATGCCAGAGGCACGCCAACCTCCATCATCAACCCGCTACCGACCTGAAGTACCTCACCAGCCCATGGCCTTTCGCACAATGGGGAATCAACATTCTTGGACCATTCCCACTAGCGAAAGGACAGAGGAAATTCCTAGTGGTAGTAGTTGATTATTTTACAAAATGGGTGGAGGCGGAACCCCTAGTGACAATCACAACTCGAACTGTACAAAACTTTTTCTGGAAGAACATAGTATGCCGCTTCAGACTACCCCAAGTACTTATCTCTAACAATGGCAAAAAGTTCGAAGATATCAAGTTTCAAGACTGGTGCGCCGAGATGGGGATACAACAGAACTTTACTTCGGTAGCACACCCTCAATCAAACGGGCAAGCGGAAGTCACAAACAGAGCCATACTCCGTGGACTGAAAGCCCACTTAGCCCAAGCCAAAGGACTATGGGTGGACGAGCTGCCCAGAGTACTATGGGCCTATCGAACCACCGTCAAGACCGCCATAGGTGAAACCCCCTTCAACCTCACCTACGGCACGGAGGTAGTAATCCCGGCCGAAATTGAGGTACCTACATTACGACCGGAAGTATACGACAGAGAAGCGAATGATGACGAGCTTTGCACCAACCTCGACCTGATAGAAGAGGTACGGGACCTCGCGTATATCCGGACCGTAGCCTACTAGCAAAAAGTAGCTCGGTACTATAACAACCGGGTCAGGAAGCGGTACTTCCGTGTCGGCGACCTGGTCCTTCGGAAAGTAATGGTGCTTGAGCCCGACGTGGGTAAGCTCAGACCGAACTGGGAAGGTCCCTACCGAGTGAAACGAGTGCTCGGGGAAGGTACATACGAGCTCGAAACATCAAAAGAAAAGCAAGTACCTTGGGCTTGGAACATCAACAATCTAAGGCAGTACTACCTGTGACCATTGAACCAAGAGGGCGGACTGAGAGTCGCTCCCAGAAAGCCTAGGAGTGGACGAGTCGCCCCTAGAGTCTAAGGATTGATGAACTTGTCACGATATAAGTCCCAATCGCTTCCACGACATGGGCATCTAAGTCCCAGTCGCCCCTCGACATGGGCACCTAAGTCCCATTCGCCTCCTTGGCATGGGCACCTAAGCCCTAGTCGCCTCCTCGGCCTGGGCACCTAAGTCCAAGTCGCCTCCTCGGCATGGGCACCTTAGTCCCAGTCGCCTCTACGGCATGGGCAAAGCTTAGGAGTGGACTCCGAATCGCTCCCAGAACCCAAGGGCCAAGGCGACGAATTGATAAAGACCTCGGCACCGTACAAACCCCAGTCGCCTCTATGGCACGAGCAAAGCTTAGGAGTGGACTTCGAGTCGCTCCCAGAACCCAAGGGCCAAGGCGACGAATTGATAAAGTCCTCGGCACCGTACAAACCCCAGTCGCCTCTACGGCACGGGAAAAGCTTAGGAGTGGAATCTGAGTCGCTCCCCGAGCCTAAGGGCTACAACACTGAACTAACGGAAACTCCGACAACACATAAGACCACGTTGCCTCGTTACTAGAATTGGTGTAGGCAGCTCGGGAGCGAACCATACGATGTCTACACCACCTCGGCAATGATTGTCGTCCAGGTCTGTCAAGGGACCAACATTCAAACTGGCTTGTATGCGGACAACTCGAGGTAAGAAACTTTGAAAAATTTCGCTAAGGTTACCCTTACTCGTTACCAAGCTCGGTAGCCTGATAATTCATGGTAACTCGCGCAATTCGGGACAACGATCCACCAGTTCCACCTCGTCGTCACCCTCCTCTTATGATGAGTCGGGCTCCTCGTTCGCTGCATCTGTTGTCTTCGGAGCCAGGCCCTTCATCGTGATAGCCCCAAGGTCAAGGTCAGGAAACTCCTATCAAACCAGGTGTTTGTAGAGCTTGAACCCAGAACATTTAGAGCTCGTGCCATACTCGACCTGGAGATCACAGAACTCTGAGGACTCTTTGAAGCGATCTACAGCCTTGGCCCTCTCCTCTGACCGAAACTCCTCAATGGCGATGTCAAAGGCCCGAGCTCGCTCCTGGATCATGTCTTCGAGACTTTGAATCTTCTATTGGAGTTGTGCCCTCTCCTCGGCCATCTTCGCAGACTGCTCCTCCTCCCTCACGGCCATAGTGGAGACCTTCTCCCTAAGCCTGGCGTTCTCCTCGGTCAGTGAAGACATTCGCCCCTCTTGCTCCTGGATCAGCATCTTTTGGGCTTCATTCCCCTTCTTCGCCTGAAGTACTTCACCCCAAGTTAAGCCTATCTCGCGATGGAGCTTTCGTGCCTCCACCTTAGCATCCCAAGCTCGACTGGATTGGATCGTGAACAGACACGCTAGCGCGTGAAGAGCAGAGTTCACCTGTCAGAGGAAAATTGAGGTCAAAAAAAAAAGAAGAGAGAGAGAGAGAAGAAAGGAGGGGAAGGAAGAAAAATAACGAAGTACTTACGATCATGCAGTGAGTGGTGGCCAGCCCCCGAAGCCGCATCGGGACTATATCCGCCCACCATGCGACCTCATTTGGGAAGACCGCGTCTCGGCTTTTCCGCACTACGAGCACATGGTTCATGATGCTCTCTCCTTCGGCAGCAAGAGCGAACTTTGACTCGACTGCGATAGCAAACTCCTTTGAAGATGACTCAGGTATGTCCTCTGGTCCTTGAGGACAAACCTCGTCATCACCGCCATCTATAATTTCCACCTCGGGGACCGCGGGTTAGGCCTCCTCGGTGGGGAGCTCGGTAGGAACTGGCTCCGCAACCTGGGCCTCAGATGCCCTAGACATTGAAGCTTCATCCAGATGCGGCCTTTTCGCCGCTCTCTTCTTCCCCTTCCGGGAACTCATCAAGAGACTTCGTGCATCGACCTCTGCCATTGTAGCTACAAAAGACAAAAATAAGGTTAGCGTGAGCTATTAAAACCTTAAAAAAAAGGAAAAACCCAAAGCAACCTACTAGGACTTAAGCCGGCCTGCACGAGCTTATCTTCAGCGAGGTAGTTCGCGCAGATAAGGCCGAGCTCTACCCAGGACTGAAGCGCCTCCCTCGTCTTTAGGTCTAGCCTAATGCCAGAATCCTGAATGGAAGCCCTCCAGTGGGTTGGGAAAGGCCATCCTTTGGGGTTGTGGACCACGAAGTAGTCCCATTTCTAGGTCGGGATCTTATTAGGTAGCCTACGAAGAAGCTTGTAACCCGGGCGGGGAGACAGACAATAAGATCGTCTGTGCACGGGGGCACCGCGGGAAGCATTCTTTGTGGACAAGATTGAGGAAAAGATTTAAAGGGTGAGAGGGAGGCAGTACTCGTGGAAAAGGGAGATAGTCCCTACCACGTTTCGGACAGAGTTCGGATGCAATTGGTCTACGGTAACACTGAAAAGCTTAAGGACCTCAATGATTAATGGGTGCAAAGGAAGACGAAGACCAGCCGCGAGCTGTTCTTCAAAGATCACGATCTCATTATGGTCGTGCTCCCAAGGGAAGTTACCCAAAGGGAGACTGTAAGAAAGCCCCCTCGGGAGGTTGTACTGAAGTACCAGAGCCCGGAGTCTGTCCATGGTCATGGAGGAGGGACCGAAGTTATCTGACACCCGACCTCGAGGAGAAGTGGGTGCCAGGTTACCGGAGGCCTCCCGAGCCTCTGGGGGAGACTGACCCTCAAGAAGGCCGTGGGCTACCCCTGAGCCCGAAGTAATCTCGTCTCGGCTTCTGACCTGGGCCGAGGTACCCACCTCGGCCTCATCTAAAAGGCTATCAAAACTAGAAGACATAACCAAACTGAATTGAAGGAAAGCAAAGAGACTCACCAAAGAAAGACAACCGGACTAGAGAAGAGACGCGAACTAGGAAGACCCAAGATAAAGTAGCTAGAGCGCGACCTCAAGTCGAAGGCAAGAGCTTTTGGTGTGAAAAATGAGTCTCGGAACCCCCTATTTATAGCCACTGTATCAAAGCAGCAAAGGTCCAGATCAAAGCAATCTGACGGCTCACAAGAAAACCGGCTGACCCTCGAGACCAAAGACAGTTTAGCGCATTTTTTGGCATCCATGGGNCCCAAAGCAACCTACCAGGACTTAAGCCGGCCTGCACGAGCTTATCTTCAGCGAGGTAGTCCGCGCAGATAAGGCTGAGCTCTACCCAAGACTGAAGCACCTCCCTCGTCTTCAGGTCTAGCCTAACGCCAGAATCCTAAATGGCAGCTCTCCAGTGGGTTGGGAAAGTCCATCCCTTAGGGTTGCGGACCACGAAGTAGTCCCGTTTCCAGGTCGGGATCTTATTAGGTAGCCTGTGAAGAAGCTTGTAGCCTGGGCGGGGAGATAGTACTCGTGGAAAAGGGAGATAGTCCCTACCATGTTCCGAATAGAGTTCGGATGCAATTGGTCTACGGTAACATCAAAAAGCTTAAGGACCTCAATGATTAACGGGTGCAAAGGAAGACGAAGACTAGCCACAAGCTATTCTTCAAAGATCATGATCTCATTATGGTCGTGCTCCCAAGGGAAGTTACTCAAAGGGAGACTGTAGGAAAGCCCCCTCAGGAGGTTATACCGTAGTACTAGAGCCAGAAGCCTATCTAGGGTCATGGAGGAGGGACCGAAGTTATCTAGCACCCGACCTCGAGGAGAAGCGGGTGCCAGGTTACAGGAGGCCTCCCGAGCCTCCGGGGGAGACTGACCCTCAGGAAGGCCGTGGGCTACCCCTGAGCCCGAAGTAGCCTTGTCTCGGCTACTGACCCAGGCTGAGGTACCCACCTCGGACTCATTTAAAAGGCTATCAAAACTAGAAGACATAACCGAACTGAATTGAAGGAAAGCAAAGAGACTCACCAAAGAGAGACGACCGGACTAGAGAAGAGACGCGAACTGGGAAGACCCGAGCTAACGTAGCTAGAGCGCGACCTCAAGTCAAAGGCAAGAGCTTTTGGTGTGAAAAATGAGTCTCAGAACCCCGTATTTATAGCCATTGTATCAAAGCAGCAACGGTCCAGATCAAAGCAATCTAACGGCTCACAAGAAAACCTATTGCACGACCCTCGAGACCAAAGATAGTTTAGCGCATTTTTTGGTGTCTGCGGTACTTATAGTTCGTGTGACGTCCGTGTGTAAGCCACACGCGATCTGATGGGGTGGCCTGAACTCTGAGCCAAATCCATTTGTCGCATCATGAACTCCCCGCACCAGGTTAAGACCCCTAGATCGGGGAGTGGGGGGCAATTGATGAAGGGTGATTTGGCCTGACCTCATAAATGGGTGACACATGGACATGACTCGACGTAGATGACAACTCAGCAAGTATCAGCTCGCCTCAGAATGAACTCGGGTACAATAATGTCCTGAGTTGAAGGTACTTCGAGTTGAGTCCATCCCAGTTCGCGGACTAAAACAACCAAGTTCATGGCAGTCTAGACCCAAGCAAATGAGCCACCTCGGAGACAACTCACCTCAGACATAATCAACTCGGCATGCCACCAGCAACTCGACACAAGTAGCTCGCCACAAGGTAGCTCGCTACAGGGTTCGTTGTCAAGTAGCCCTGAGTCTCGCGAGAAGCTTCCTATCTGACAACCGTACCTGTCAACCCTAAAAGCTGCACCCACGTCCCTTGCCTGGCGGCGCAGCATCTGCCAACTCTGAAGACTGCACTCATTGTCTCTCACCTGGCGCCATCGTGCCTTCCAACCCCGGAGGTTGTCTCCTGCCTAGCGGAACCATACCCTACAATGGTCACATTAGCCCACCTGCTCCCCAGTCCTGGCGATAATAGCCAATCACTCCGAGGCGTTACTTGACAACAGATCGCCATGGCAAAGATTTGGGATCTGCCCCTCCAAACCTGCCAGAATGTTAGTATATAAAGACTTCAACCCCCCAGGGGCCAAGGTATCGCATATTCATCACTCTCTAGCTTTCTCATCTTCTTGCAAACTCATTTTCTTCCAGCTCGCAACTGAGTATTAACTTAAGCGTCGGAGTGTTCCTGCCGGGTGAGCAACCCCGGGTTCCTTCATCTCTCTTCGTGCAGGTATCTCTTGCCCGTCGCCAGCTAGGAGCTCAGTCACTTCCAGCTTGGAGTGGCTAGATTGCGCATCATCATTTCTCATGTAAATAAGGCAATGACCATTTTAGCCATAAAAATCCATTATTAAGAAGGGCATTTTTGTCCCATTCAAGTGTTGGCAACTTTCCCCTTAGGTGAGAAAGTTATTTAGCCACCTAAGAGATGGGTATCACTTACTCGGGTAAGTGATACCTAGGAAAATAAACATTCTCTAGTCCCCACATAAATCTGAAAAAAGAACATGGGATTCTTGATCAATGGAAACCAAAATCCCATTGACCAACTTTCTCCCTCTCAAAATCCGAAAAAAAAAAGAACACCCCCTAAGAAGGAAGGGGGATGGAGTTCAGATGGCTAAAGCACCCCGAGTCTCTTTTGGCCTTCCAAGATTTTACAAGGGATTATTTTCATAGGAAATCTTTTTGGGATGCTAAGTTGGGCCAAAGACCTTGGTGGGGTTGGAGAAATTTGATGATAGCTAGGAAGGGACTTATTAAAACGGGGTCACTGCCTTTGATGGGTGGGTGATGGATGGAAGATAAGGATTTGGGAAGATAGATGGCTACCATTCAATCCCTTAAGACAGGATTTCATCCCATAAGCCCTTGGAATACAGGAGAACAACTGGTGGCCAACCTGATTTCAATTTCTAGTACATCTTGGAATGTAAGGAAGATGCTTGAGTTGTTCTCTTATAAGAAGGTGGAGGCGGTTTTGAGGATTCCTATTGCTTGGTCTATAGAGGAAGATAACTTAGCTTGCTCTGGCCTTTGACCCAATCTGGAATCATCACAGTGAAAATAGTTTAGTTCAAAGCTCTTAGTCTTAGGGAGGAAACTGATTTCTAGGAGAGATCATGCAATTCCTTGTCGAGGGTGGGGGAGATCTGTGGAAGGATCTTTGGAAACTTAAAAGTGCATCCCAAGGTAGTGAACTTTATATGGTGCTTGGCTAGCAACATCCCAAGGTAGTGAACTTAACAGAGGAGATAATGCATATAAATTGGAGGTTCAAGTTGAGATGGGGTGTCTTCTATGCATGGAGGAAGAGGAGTCAGATATCCACATCTTAATGACTATCTGCTAGTTCTCGTCAATGGTTTGGTTCAATTATCCTTGGGCATTTAGACGAGTCAATGGACATTGGTTTCTATTAGTCAATGGATATCCAACTAGTTAGGGGTGTTTACGGGACGGGTTGGGTCGGTTTGAGTCATTTTTTTTAATTGATCCGATTTAGTCGGTTTACTTATTGACTAAACCAAAATTGTCTGACCCTGAAGCAAAACCAATCCAAACATGAAGGGTCGGTTTATTGGTTTAGTCGGTTTTTATATATATTTTAAACTAAAATATCTATTTATATTTAAGTTTATTTCTTTTTAGTTTTTATGCAAAACCAAAATATATATTTAAATCGATTAATTTTTTATACAAAACTGATTTTTTTTGTCAATATATATTTAAATTTATACAAAACTGAAATAAATATTGTACCATTATATTATATTTGTATTGGTTTTACGTTTTTAGTTTCTATCATAAATAACTATTTTTTTTTCAAAGTTCAAACAAAACACAAATAAAATATATCAACATTTAACTTATAGGGCAGGGACTAATTAATAATTACTTAATAATTACCGAAATCAAACTGAATTATCGGTTTATTTTCTCATATAAACCAAATCCACCAGTGATTTTGAAAAACCAACCAACTCGGATTGGATCGGGCCGATTTGGTCGGTTTAACATTTGATGTGAACACCCCTACAACTAGTTGTCACAGGACACAGACTGGCTCTTTGCCCATTAGAAAGCCTACATGGCTCTGATTTGTTGGATTGTTTGGAAGTTAAGAAAGCCTACGTGACTCTCCACTGGAAAGTCCATTCAAGAATCCAAAAAGTCTGGTCCAGCTGGGTGGAATTGTGGACGAGGCCGGATGAAGAAAGATGCGACTTCTAACTCTATGATATAGGGGAGTGTTGTCATCTGCACACTAGAACTCAAAAGCTTGTGCTCTCAGTGGAGGTTGCTAAAGCTCTAGCTCTCAGGCTAGGAGTCCTCAAAGTTTCGTCTTTGGGAGCAGCTTGCCCGAGTTGTGGTGGAATCAGATTCATCCATTGTGGTAAATCGTCTTTGTTCATGTGCAGTAGGCTTTGGTATTAATCCCCTGGATTCTGTGGTGGAAGCCGTGGGGTCTTCATTCTTCCTTCTTGGAGTTTAGTAGGTGTGGGAATAGAGTACCCTACAACTATGAAGTGGGTTCGGCTGCTCGGTACGGGTGTCATTCGAAAATCTGATTTTGAATTTGGGATTAGATATAATTGAATCGGATTCAGATAATTTAAATATTTAATCGGTTGAATTTGGATATTCTATTTATACCGAATAGTTAATCGGATTCGAATTTGGATATGACATGATTCGATTCGATAAATATCTGAATTTGACCGATTATTTAATTCTTATATATAATATATAAAATATTTAAATGTCTAATATAATTTATATATATAATTAAATTATATGAATAATTTATATATTTATATATTTTATATAAGTAAAATATTTATTTTATATATTTATTAATTATCTAAAATAATTAATTAATCGAATTCGAATCAAATCAAATATTCGAATGTTTAATCGGATTCGAATTCGGATATTGAATTTTCCAATCGGATTCGAATTCAGATAGTGCTTTATCCGATTCGAATTCGATCCGTTTACACTCCTACTTCTCGACATGTTTTATTTCTTCCCTTTATGTTAGCCAATAAGTTCTCAGTCGCATTTACTCTCTTGCTGGTCGTAAAAAAGACTTGGGATCGAATCCTGCTTGCACTTGGTTTGGGGGATGGGCTACCCCAATGTGTAAGCCCTTGTGAAGATATAAAAAAAAGAAAAGAAAAGAAAATTAATGTTCGGAATGGGTTGGGTTCGGTCTGGTTCAGGGATAGACCTGGACCCGACCAAATAAAAGAAAGTGCATAACTAATTTTGAACCAAGGTCTGACGGGATAAGACCTGATTTTTTGTTTAATTGACACATTTGGAAGAAAAATAGGTTTTATTGTAAAAGGGTAAAAAGGTAAAAATACTCATTAACTAGTAATATTTATGTGAAATGCTAATATACATACACACAAATTATATATTGATATAGCTGGTTTTGTTCAAACAACCAAATCAGATCCCAACTCAATTATAAGCAGTGCATATAATACACTGTTTAACCCATAGATCGATACAATATTTATTGTCTAGATGTATAATTTATTTATATTTTAGATTTAAATTTTGTAATTTTTATTTACTTATATAAATTTATATTATATATGACCTTGTAATCTCGTATTCTTAAAATTTTATTTTTGTAATTTAGATTGGTGAGACTAGTACGGCAATTAGTCATTTGAAATGTTTGGAACCAAAGAAACAAAATTATCTCTGAGAAAATGAAATTCAACCTAATTAGACTGGGAGAAAAAGCAGCAATTGAACTTGAAGAGTATCAAAAACTTTCTCTCTCCACACCCCTCAGCAGTTGGATATGGGAAACAAACTGTTGGATTAATTATAAAATTTAGATTTTTGAGATATAATTATAAAATATGGGTTTTTGTTGTTTCGTTTTTAATTAACAAAGTCCATGCATCATCGCATGGGTCCCTGCTAGTAAGGCATATATACTTAAGGCTATGTTTGGTTTGACGGAAAAAGTAGGGAAAGGAAAAGAAAGGTAAAGAAACCTTTACAAATTTTGTATAGATTTCCTTACTTTTTCCTTCCTTTCCTTACTTTTTCCTTCAAACCAAATACAGCCTTAAGGACCACATACTTCAATGCTGAAGTATAAACTATTGAAACATAATAGTTAAATTTTGAAAAACTATAGAAAAACTAAAATGAGCATGTATAAATATCTTAATTCTAAGAACAGAAAATTTAAAGTTAAGATTCAAAGTTCATACAATAATGATAAAAATTTTGAGTAGCTGTGGTGTAAGATTCAAATCTTTTGACCTCTGAAAAAATGTAGGTTATAATAACTACGGAAATCCAATGCATGTGATTGTCATTTAGACAAATTTGAATTTGAAGTAGTCTATCATTTTTAAGACTTTCATCCTTTCTTGTTAAATCAACATTAACTCTCTAAGTCTTTTCTTTCTTATTAACTCCTTTTGATTATTTCTCTTCATTAATCATGCCATTAATTCTCTCTCCTCATGTAACTCGTTCCACTAATTTCTCTCCTTTCAATTAGTTCATTGACTCTTTTTTTTTTCTTAACTTATCCTTTTTATTTTTTGAATAAATAGATAATAAACCAAACACACTTTACTTAGGAGTGATCATTTCAGCTTGGCCTGGGCTGGGGTCTGCATAATGCCCACAAATTAATTTCAGGACCAAGCTTGTGCCTAATACTTCAAGCCCAGCCCCAAATCCATGCCACAACTAAAAATACTTGATAATAGTGTAAAGTTTACACTATTATAATAATAATTATAATATTTAGATAATAGTGTCCGATTCCTCAAGATTTTGTCACTTAAAAATAATAATTATTAATAAAAAATAGTAAAATTTAAAATAAGGGCCCGTTTGGCATGTCTTTTCGTGCGGTCTTTCGGCTATTTACAAGTCGGGTAGACTAATTTTCAATCTATTCCCATTTGGCTCGTAGAAGATCTAACCGCCAAAAGCTTGAGCACTAAAAAGGCGCGAAAAGCCTATTTTGGGCTGATTTTGGGAAGCTCCAAATGAAAATTTTCGCATCTTTCACATTTTATTCTCATGCGGAAAGACACAGAAAGATGCACGGAAAGATGTGCATCTGTCAAACGTGCTTCGGGCTGCTCAGATCTTCATGCAAAATCTCAATGTGTCTTTTGACTGTCAGAGATACCAGAAGATCTTCCCAAAAATGTGCGGCAAATGGGCCCTAGATTTATCTTATAATAGTTAATAAAAATTAAGAAATTTGATTTCTTTAAAATGTTAAGTAAAAACGTTTCAATTTCACTTAAAATTCAAAGTTAAAAAACTAAAAAAAATAAGAAATTTATTGTTTAACCCCAACTTATTTAGATTGGATCTAATTTGGATATCTGACTTTCTTTAATGGATTCAGATTCAAATCACCATATGTGAAATCTAACTGGATCTTCAGAACGGATTGGATCTAACATATGTGTTATTGGACCAGATTCAAATAGACCCCGATTCAAATCCAATTTCTTGATACCATCTATTTTTTTGGTTTTCTTAAAACTTTAATTAAAAATGTTTCAATTTCACTTAAAAATCAAACTTCATAAACACTAACTAAGAAATTTGTTGTTTTATATTTTATTTTTTAACTTCAACATATTTAGATTGGATCTGATTCGAATATCCGACTTTCCTTAATGGATTTTGATTTGTGAGATCTGTTTGGATCAGATCTAACATATCAGATTCAGATATATAATAAATAAGACATGTCGGGTAGCATGGCCATCCTTTCTCACTACCATTTATCTATTTTGTGATTTTTTAAATTTTTTAAATTAAACAAAATAACTCAAATAGTCAATCAAATTTAAGTTTTTAAGACTTTCATCTCTCATTAATTCACCATTAACGCTCTTATCTTTCTCATTAACTCTTTTGATTATCTCACCTCATTAATCTTTCAATTAACACTCTCTCCTCCAATAACCCACTCCACTAATTCTCTCTCCTCTCAATTACTCAATTAAATTACTTTTTCTATTTTCTTTTTATTTTATTTTTCTCTCTTATCCTCATTAATCTAATAAACCATGCTTAAGGGTGATCATTTTAGTCTGGCCCGGGCCTTGGCCCCATCAAGTGCACAAATTTCAAGGCCATGTTAGGCCTAATACTTCAAGGCAAGCATGGGCCCAACCAATCCATAAACAAATAATAGTTTAAAAATTAGTTAATAAAAATATCAAAAATGTTAAAACACCTAAAAATAACAGGAGAGAGAGAGAGAGAGAATTCTAAGACATAGTTCCCACCATTTCCATCATTAACTATATTAACATATTTTGATAGGCATCTTCCATTATTAGTATATTGTATTCTAAAGAAAGAGAGAATTTTACTCTCAATCAATTTTTTTATTTCATATTCAAATTCTATTTAATTGGTTAATTGTCAGAAAATTATAATTTGAAACCTAATAACTAAAATTAATAAATTTAATAAATAATATTAAATTTTAGCAAGTTTTATCTAGCAACTATTAAAAATTAAGAAATTAATAAAAAATAATATTGATAGGATAATTAAAATTAATAATAAAATGTAAAAACTCATCGATGACTTAGCCCAACCTGACTAGGCCTTTAAATTTCCAAGCTCAAACAACTATTTTCTTTTGAGCTAGGTCTACATCAGATATACACCAAACGCACACATAATGTGGGCAATAGGGATGTAAATGGATCAAATTTAGATCAGATTCAACTACATCTGCATCAACATCCGATTATGGAATCTCTAGATTTGCATTCACACTAGATTATTTTGTTTGATTTCGAATTTCATCTGCAACAATTTTATTGTGTTTAAAAAAGAACTAATTATTTTTAAAGTATATGTATAATAAATGCATATTAATAATTTTTATTAGATGTATGTATACATAATTATACTACATATATATAAAATAATTTTTTATTAGATATGTATTTTAATCAGATTGGATGGGGTTAACTCCACATCCAATCTGATTATTAATCATATACAAGTTCTAACATTCAAATCTAGGATTATTGGATTTGAAGCCTAATTGGGTATTGGATTGGATAGGGCCCAAGTTAAGCAACTCCTAAGTAGTAATGGAAACGGTGCAGGTCCAGGGCAGGGATCATATTCCCTATCTCCGACCCTGATTTCAAAATAAATCCCCATCCTCGACCTAATCCCCGTTGGGGATAATAGTTGTCCTCCATCCCCAATCCCCAACGGGACGGGTTCCCCGTAGGGACCTGAATCCACAAATTTGTTAATTAACAAAATTAAAAAAAAAATAAATTTACTTAAAATAAAGGAAAACTTTAAAATATGAATAATATTTTAAATTTATTTTGATATATAATATAAATAATATCATATATGTAAATTATATATATAATTGGCGTTGGGGCGGGGTGAGGACTTCATTCCCAAATCAATTCCCATTGGGGTGAGGAAGTTGGGTACCTGGCAGGGATAGGGAAAATTGCCATCCCTACCCCTAAGCTTAACCTAGAAGTTAATATGCATTTATGCTTAATATTATTATATAGTATTTAGATAACAATTTTCTATTAATATATAGATAGTAATGTCATATATATATATATTTATAATAGACTACAATTAAATAAATATTTTAATTTGTAAAAATATCATAGTTTTATAATTAACACATGCAAGCCTGTACATGTCTTATGCCCAGACAAATATTCTTACGCTTAAGGTGTGGGTCAAGCTAGGCTAGGCAACCTGAAAACTATTAATACACTATGAAAATCTGGTCTTAGATCTTTTATTTTTTTGGTTCATTGGGCTACACAATGGGTGTAACCCATCCCCTATAGCTATTTACAAAAAAAAAATGTAGCATTTAATTATTGATAAAGTAAAATAAATAAAATAGAACACTAACATATAATATGGAAAATATTTTATTACGTAATTAGCAATACTTTATTATTTTTGTTAAAAATTATTAATATAATTAATCCAAATTAATAAATTATTTACGTAACAAATTATTAAAATAAATATTATTTGTTTTAAACAGCATTAACTCCTATCATATTTCATTAAAACTGTTCTTGACTACAATGCCCTTATCTTTTAATTTGGTTCCTCTCTAATTGTGAGGGCATAAAATGTAATTTGAACTACTTTTTATCTCATTCAATTCCCTTTCATTAAGTCATATATTTAAAGTATTAATTCTCACTCCCTCTCATTAAATTTTATCTTTTTTTCTTTGCTTCAAATGAATTATGATATCTATATCCAATACTTCTAGGATTAATATAAAACCCATGTTTTAAACAAACCAAAAAATTACACTGTTATTCCATCTTGATGGTGGGTATGCAATTCAACCATCCAAGTCAAATGGGGTTAATCCATGATGTGATGGTTAAATAATAAAACTTTTAAATTGGAAATAAATACAAAAAAATACAAAAAATAAAAAATATAGAAAATTTGGGCACATATCTAATATTTTGTATCAATCATATTAAAGAAAAACACTTATGGTAAACAGTAATTGTTTTTATTAATGTTGGAAATGAAATACAAAATTCATAATCAAACAAAAATTGAAATTGTGTTCCTATTTGGTGGTGGGTGAATAGTTCAACCTTTTGGGTCAAATGCGTCAATCTTTGATATCAGAATTAAATAATAAATTTAAAAGATAATAAAATCACAAAAAAATAAAAATAAAAAATACTAATATTTTATATTTAATCATATTAAATAAAAATAAATTTCTTGGTGATGAAAATGAAATACAAAATACAAAAGGTGATGCAAAAAAATTAAATTGTTTTCCTATTTGGTAGAGGGTCAACAGTTTAACCTTTTGGACAATTGTGTTAACCCTTGATACCATAATTAAATAATAAAAATATAAAATTAGATAAAAACACAAAAAAGTATAAAAATTGCAAAAGTTTTGTAGAATTGGGCAGATCTCTATTATCATATAGTCATTATATCAAACAAAAAACAAAAAAAAAGAAAAATTTGGTGGTAGGTCAAACCTTTTAACTCATATGTATTAACTCATGATGTCGTAAATATATAATAAAAATTAAAAAAGATTAAAACATATAAAAAGTTACAAAAATAAGTAAATTTTGTCAAAAAAAAAACATTTAGGCATATCTCTAATATCATATATTCATCATATTAAAGAAAAATAAGAGTGATAAATAGTAATTATTTTATACGTAAATATATAAAAATTATTGAAATTTTTAAAAACATTATTATTATCATCGTTGACGTAAAAAATTTCCATGTGCAAAGCAAGTGCTCACTCACTAGTAGTAATGAAGAAGACGATGAATCATGTGATCAATAAATCAATACAGTAGATCTTATTAGGATAGGGTATTAAATCTAAATAATTAAATAGATTTACCAAAATAAAATTTTGAAAATAACAAGAATACCCTTAATTTTCTTGCTCAAAAATCAAATTTAACCATTGGACGAATTATAAAGACTTTTACTCCTTTTCTTTATTATGACTTTCACTAAGCAAATGAATATTTTATTCAAGGATAACAAGCATTGGCACTAGGTATGATCATGGGTTCACTACAATTAAGAAAAATGACTTTAAAGGTCCCTAAAACTGACGCTAGAAATTTTAACGGAAGTCGGCAAATTGCCACTAAAAGAACTGTCGCTAGAAGTTCTAGCGGCAGTTTTCACGGCTGTCGACACAAATGCAAAACTGCTGCTCTGAGCTGAAAGACCTACAACAAGCTACTCCCTTTTTCGAGCTGACCTCAGCTCGGAAGTTGGGGCAATTGATGAGGGCAGATTTGGCCCTCCGCTGACATCATGACATGTGGCATCTCAAAACAATTGGATGACACCCCGACACCACGTAGGCAATTACTTGCCTTAGCCAAAATGATGGAGTCCCATATGGCGACCTACCTCCGAAGACCTACTGGAGACCTAGCGACCCACCTCTGTCGACTTAGCGACCTACCTCCACCGAGCGACCTACCTTCGGAGACCTAGCGACCTACCTCCACCAACCTGGCGACCTACCTTCGGAGACCTACTAGAGACTTAGAGACCTACCTCCAAATACCTACTAGAAACCTGGTGACCTACCTCCAAAGACCTACTAGAGACTTGGAGACCTACCTCCACCAACCTGGTGACCTACCTTCAGAGACCTACTAGAGACCTGACGACCTACCTTCGAAGACCTACTAGAGACCTAGCGACCAACCTCCGCCGACTTGGCAACCTACCTTCACCAACCTTGCGACCTACCTCCGGAGACCTACTGGAGACCTAACGATGTACCTTCGAATAATAGCATTACACGTGGCATCCAAGTGACACCTCGGCATTGAGTAAGCAGATCACTCCAGTAGGCCAGCTAGTAGCACCTCACTTATGGTCGACCTAAAGTACCTCAGCTTGGCCGACCTAAAGGACCTCCATTCAAGGAGTGACCTCCTTTGGAGATCGGTCGAGCTAAGTAGGGTATAAGTGACGACCTACAAAGCGTGCTCGCTAACCTATTACATAGATCCATTATCAAGACCAAGTTCTCTAGAGTAATAATGGTCGACCGTTAGGCCAACCTACCCGCATCACCCGCATCAAAGTCGATCGGACAGACCTTAGCTCTTTGCGCAGATTACGTAACCTACGGAGACATTCTCTCCCAACTTAGCAGAAACGGCTCTTCGAGAATCTAGGACCCATTATAGGAGGTCTCTAATCCCTCACACTTATATAAATGCACTATTCTCCTGAGAGAAGGTATGCGCAATTTAGTTCTCGTAGCTCTCTAGCTCTCTCAGAAAACACCAATTCACTGACTTAAGCATCAGAGTGCCCTCCCCGGGTAAAGAAACCCAGGCACTCTAATATTGTTTCCCTGCAGGTCTCCTAGAAAATTACACAACTCTTCGTTATATAGCTTGACATCCAAGCTATCTTCTAGCTCGGCCTTACTCAAATCGACATCTAAATCACCTTCTAGCAAGGAATTCTCCAACTCAGCTTCTGAGTCATCAGCTAGCAGGGAGCTGCCAAATCGCATACAAAAGATATCATAATTGAAGATATAAAATTGATAAACAATGATGAATAATATATATCGCTTATCAATATTTAGATATTGACCACTATTCAAATCTTACAAATCATGAAATTGATAAAGAGACATATAAACCACGAAAAAACACTAAAGACACAATAAGAACACTTAATTAAAGTAACACAACTACCTAGATATGGTAACAGACCTATTAAAAAATAATCAAACAATACCATTAAATATAAACAAAAAAAGAGAGCAAGGATTGAGTTGAGTTGGACTGGAGGTCTTAGCGGGGTTAACTAAGGATTGAAAACATGTCAATTTAACTTCAGGTTGGATTAGGATTGAGTCCTTAATCAATTCAAACCCAAAAATTCTATGTTAATCAAAGGCTAGGTTTTTGGTGTGAGACAAATAGCCGACAGTCACCAAATAGTCGGTTCAAAAACTGCTGCTAGAAATGTATTTTTTTGTAGTGGTTGGGCTTTGGGCCTATGACTTTAAATATAAAATATTATAATATTTTATAACATACAATATAATATATATGTGAAAATATTAAATTATACATTAAGTAATATAAAATATTATATATAATATTTATATTCTTGTCTTATTATAATATGTATATACATATAATCTGAAACATCAAATATATATGTATATAATCTATTATATATATATATATATATATATATATATTAAAACAAAGCGGTCAAGAAATTTTTTCATTTTTTTGAT
Source organism: Nelumbo nucifera (assembly GCF_000365185.1). Next base: position 1,843,776 of record NW_010729167.1, read on the forward strand.
TTTTTTGTTTTTTTTCCATGTCATTTTTGAAACAACCAATGAAACGCGCATTCCCAATAACCTAAATAATTTCTTCTCCTAAAATTTATCCTAAACTACCTCCTCCACTTTCTCCAGATTTATCTCTAAATTTATCCTAAATAATAAAATTTATCCTAAATAATAATAGTGTAAATTATGATTTTATGGATAATAAAATTCCATAAATAACTAATATTTTAAAATTTAAATATTTTACAAATTATTTAAGTATTTAAATCACTAGGTATTTTGAATAACAAAATATTTAACATAACCATATTCTAAATAGTTAAAATAAAGAAATTATGTAATAAATTTAAAATTTTTTTGAAAAGTAGAAAAATAATTATAATATAATATTGAAATTAATAATAATTTAATATTTTTACATAATATTGTAAATAACTAATTTCACTTATATCAAGTAATAATTNCCATAATTTTATTTTAAATGATTATGTGTAAATTTATTTTGTTTTTTTATTTAATAGAAAACATCCAATAATTATTGGAGATTAAACTACTATTAGTGAAATTTTTAAATTTAATTTATTGTACTTATTGTATTTATTGTATTTTTGTTATAACTTATTGATTAATATTAGAGATTAAACTATTATTTGATATTAGACTATTTATTGACTAAGTTAATATATTTTTAGTACTTATTGTATTTTTTTCATTATCAGTATATGTTCAATAATTGTGTAATTTTGCTATAAATTTTCAATAATTATTGGAGATTAAACTATTGTTATTTATCAGAGATGAGACTATTAATTTAGTTGAAATTATGAGTGTTCATGAGTTGGTTTGGTTCGGTCGTAGGCTATTTGGCCAACCAAATTGACCTAGTCAAGTTGGGGGGTTGGTCAGTTGAAACCAACTGACCTTTTGTGAAAACCGACCCACTCAAGTTGTATCAGTTTGGGTCAATTTTTTGGTTTGGTCAGTCAGTTCAAAAGATTTAAGCTTAAAAATTAAATTTAATTTTAAAAATTGTAGTGCAATTATTAAAAAATAAATTTAAAATTAGATTTATGATATAAAACATTTTAGACTAGGAAATATGGGAAAATTTTCACTTTTCCATATTAAAAATTATATTTAAAATATAAAATATTAATATATATCCATGGTTAAGTCGTTCGATTTTGGTTGGTTTACAAATGGCCAAAGTGAAATTGATCCAACTTGGTCGAATCGGGAAATTTTTTAACCAAAGCCGACCTAAAATACTAGAAGACCGACTAACTCGGGTCGAGTTGATCAGGTTGGCCGGTTTCATCAGTTTGATGAATAAACCTAATTGAAATTAATTATTGTTATTTTTGTATTATAAAAAAATTATTAAAAGTAGTATATAAAATATGAATAATTATTAATTATTTAAAAAGTTGAAAATATAAAACAATTGTATACTCTTATGTGATTCTATTAGGGTCATTTACTAGAACACATCTTATAGTTTTACATATTTACGTACCTTATAGCTTTCATTTTATTAAAGCATCCCATATATTTTACAACTTATTCACTTAATCAACCTTTCATTAAGGAGTGTTTGTTTTGCCATTTGGCCCATGATTTTTTATTCCAAAAATACCCTTAACACTTTTTTTGTATAGAAAACAAAATTAACAAAATATAACCAATAGAGTGGTTGCCTGTGTCTTATAAAGGGCATATGGTATTTTTACTTTTATTTTCTTTTGATTAAATTTATTTAAATGAACATTAGGGTCAACAGTGCCATCTAATAGAAGATTGATTAAATCCATTGCAAATTATATGTGGTGTTTTAGTAAAATTTTAACTATAAGGTAGATTTTAGTAAATCCATGAAACTATAAGGGGCATTTTAGTAAATGGCCCTTTCTATTATTTATCTTTCATTTAATAAATCTCGTGCATCGCACAAGTCCCCGCTACTATATATATAAAACAAGGTTGTCCACATCACCATGCCTCTCCTTGCTCCAAACCCCTTCCTAATTTTCTATCTTTTTGAATTTTTTATTTTCTTAATTTCACATAATTCCCCATTAAACCAATAAGAAAACAACATAAGTTAAATTATCTCTAACAACCAATAGATAAAGAAAAAGGGATTTGCTTTTCTAATGTCTAGCCAAGTAGCACTACTATCCCCCACTTTCTCCTAAATTATCTCCAATTCCTATTTATCTCCTAAATTATCTCTAATTCCTCCCACCCCCACTTTTTATCTATAGCTATCTAAAGAAAGTTTGAATTAAAAAATTTAAGAATTATTTATATATTATAATGAAATTATGTAATAACTTTAAAATATTTACTAAAAACACAAAAAAAATATTTATGATAGATTTAATAATATTCATATTATTAATAATTTATATTTTACAAAGTTCATCACAAAATTATGTACTAACAATTTAAGTTATAATTTTATGGATGATTTAATTTAAATGTTATTCAAATGATAACATTAAAATATTTAACAGTAAAAATAAAATATTATTTAAATATTTCAATAACTAAATATCTTAAATTACAAAATATTAAAAATAGCTAAAATTAATATTTATTATATTTTCAATAATTATTTTTTGTTTTGTGTGATAAATATATTACCAATAATTATGTATAAATCTATTTTTGTTTTGTCATTTAATAGAAAATTTTCAATAATTATTGGAGATTAAACTATTATTATATAACTTTTTAAATTTAATTTATTGCACTTGTTGTATTTAGTTTATTTTGTTATAAATTTATTTTTTGTAGTTATGTATTGTTGTTATAATTTAGTGATTAATATTTATTAGAGATAAAACTATTATTTGAGATTACACTATTTATTGACTAATTAATATATTTTTAGTATTTATTGTATTTTTGTAATTATTTTACTTATTGTATTTTTATTAGTTCTTTATTGTATTTTCATTATAAATTTATTTTCAATAATTTTGTATTTTTGCTTTAAATTTTCAATAATTGTTGGAGATTAATTTAGCTAAAATTAGGAGTGTTCACGGGTTGGTTCGATTCGGTTACAAGTAGTTTGGCCAACCAAATCAATCTAGTCAAGTTGGAGAGTTGGTCACCCAAAACTAACTAACCATTAGTGAAAACCAACCAACTCGGGTTGTATCATTTTGGGTTGATTTTCAATTTGGTTAGTTAATTCAAAAGATCTAAACTTAAAAATTAAATTTAAACTTAAGAACTTACAGTAGTATTATTAAAAATTAAATTTATGATATAAAATATTTTAGACTAAGGAACATGGGAATTTTCCACTTTGCCATATTAACAAAATACATTTAAAATATAAAATATTAATATATATCCATGGTTAGGTTAGTTTGGTTTACGAATGGCCAAATCGAAACTGATCCAACCTGGTTGGGTTGGGAAATTGTTGAACCAAAGTTGATCAAAAATAATCCTGCCAATTAGACAAAGCCGAGGTGGAAGGACGAGGTCGTACATCGAGGAGATCTGCAAACAAGAAAGAGTTAGAGGCCCGAGGATGAGGTCCTCGAGAAGGCACTCCAATGATCAAGTCAGTAAGAGAGCAAGAGAGTCTAGAGCGTTGAAGCCCCTTAACCTTGAAAAGGGATGCCTTTAAATAATTAAGTATCCGAGTTGTACCTAGATACGCTCCTTGCGAGGTCATTGGGATGAGGCTGTCCACTATGGTTTTCGAGGAGCTCCACCTTCCCCGAGTATGGCACTTATCCTTGGGAGGCGGTGCTTATCCTTGTCAATGTGGAACTTTACTTATACCCGAGGTCTTCGGTGACATAGTTATCCACACTTGTAGCTGAGCAATGTGCTAACGTGGTTCGAGGACGTTGGCCATGGAGGTGCCTACGTGGTAGTTTCTTCCAGCTAAGGCACCACCCAAACAATAGTCTCCCAGTTCCAAAGTCAAGGAGTGAGGTGCTTGGTCACAGTGGAATGGAAAAGCTCCTAAAGTACTCGACTGAGAAACTTAGTAGATTACTCTGGCTGGTCAAAGCTTGGTCGAACCAGGTTTGATGCTCTTAAGGTGTTTCGTACTCTTTTCTTTGGTAAGCTGTCTTCTTTTTCATCCTCTTCTTCCTCCCCATTCCAATAGTTCCACTTCAAGAGTGAGTCCAAGATGAGGCCTCAACTAGAGGTTGCAGAGCTTGTTGTATTGAAGGTTGATGCCAACATGATTGAGGTCAAGGTAGAGGAGATTGATGGTGAGGCTGGGGAGGCCAAGGTCGAGGAGCACTAAGGTGAGGCTGAGTTAGCCGAGGTTGAGGAGACCAAAGGTGAGGCCAAGTTGGTCGAGGACGAGGAGGCCGAGGATGAGGAGATCGAAAGACCAAAGGTGGGGCCAAGTTAACCGAGGCCAAGGAGGTTGAGGTCGAGGAGACTGAAGGTGACAAGGCCGAGGTCCCCAAGGAATCGGCTTCGGTCATTGGTTGGCTTTGATTCTCTTGGGTTGGTCAAAGTCTTTTTCTTGCTGAGGTCTTGGACTTGATGGCTAGGTGGCCTCGGTCTTAAGGTGTCCGAGGTCTCAGGCTTAATGGCCAGGTGGCTGAAGTCTTAGGCTGGCCGAGGTCTCAGACTTGATGTCTCAAGTGATCCCCAGCCTAGTTGGCCAAGGCACTTCCAAGCTCTCAGGTTTCTTAGAGAGCTTAGTGGAGCTTGGTCACCTCGGACCTGGTCGGCTAATCCTTAACAGATCTGCCATAGTACTCGGGTAACTCTTCCCTCAACACTAGATCGAGGGGCTTGCCATGGGTCTTCAGCTCCTTAAGGTCGTTATGACACCATGGAGCGGTCTTCGTTGGTCATCCTCAAGCCATGAGTGGCGGAGACGTCGTTCTTGCTTCAATTAGTCTGCGCTAAGAATCCCAAGTGTTCATCCTCAGCCGTTAGGGTTTAGCCGAGTCACCATAGAGGGAACTTGGTGTTTGTATTATGACAAACACATATCATCAAGAAGTCTTGGAGGATCTACAGGGTGCCTTTTTGGGGTCCTTGGCATGAGGATTAGCTGCCATAGGCACCTATAAGACTGGTTGCACTATTGTAGGGGCATGTCCTTGCTGCCCCATTTCTTCCATCATTAAGATGGGGCAGTCGACCTTCTATAGAGCATTGAACTTTTTAGGATTCACTTGGTTCTACGACCGATCTTCATTGGGGGGAGCTGTACCAAGAATGGGATCCCTGAGATGGGGAGTGAGCGTCAGAGCAACTGGAGGTGCTTTTGGGATGCATGATCGCTTTCGGTGCACGAGAAGAGAGAAAATTGGAAACAAACTTTTTGTGTTGGTTCTCAGAGACGAGACCAATCTGATGTTGTCCAATCTGAGGTGTGCCAAACCGAACATGAAATAGACAATCCTGCCAATTGGACAAAGCTAAGGTGGAATGACGAGATCATTCACTAAGGAGATCTACAAATAGGAAAGTGTCAAAGGCCTGGGGATGAGGTCCTTGAGAAAGAACTCTGATGCTCAAGTCAGTAATGGGGGGATGAAGTCAGCTGAACTGAGCTGGGCCAAGCCAAGGATGACCATAAGAGAGCAAGAGAGTCTAGAGTGTTGAAGCCCCTTTACTTTGAGGAGGGATCCCTTTAAAGTGTCCGAGTTGTACTTGGGTATGCTCCTTGTGGGGTCATTGGAATGAGGCCGCCCACCGAGGTTTTCGAGGAGCTCCGCCTTTCCCGGCAAGGGCGCTTATTCTTGGGAGGCAATGCTTATCTTGGTCCATATGGAACTCCGCTTCTATCCAAGGTCTTTGATGACATAGTTAACTACACTTGTAGGTAAGTAGTGCGCTAGCATGGTCGAAGGACTTCAGCCACGAAGGTGCCTATATGGCAGTTTAAGCCAGTTAGAACACTACCAAACAAATTGTATACTCTTATATATATCTATTGTTTAGGTTTTCACTTAACAAAGCCCATGCATCACACAGGTCCCCCCTCTAGTATACTATATTGTTTTATAGACTAATCAAATTACACATATTTCAAACTTAGAGAAAAGGGAAAAAATATATAAAACTCATAAAAATGCATGCATTTTACGAATGAAATACTAAATTAGTGTTTAAAACTAGAGCAATATATAAGAACCAAATAAACGCAAATTATGGTTAATTAATAAGAAGACATATGTACTCTAATTTTATATCTGAAAACAATTTATATTTTTCTCCAATGACGAAACAGCACCACAGGATTACTCGAGCCTTCAACACTACAGCAACATTGCTTGCAAACATAGAGTGCAATATTTATAGTCCGTAATCCGTATGTGCAACAATGAAAATATTTCAGTACCATACATTTTGCTTACTACAAAAAAGGAAAATGCATGATTACATTTATTTTTTGGGTGTGTTTGGTTGGAATGCAAATAAATTTGTACTGATGCAAAACTATAGCAGTGTAAATGATTTAAGTGAAAATTTTGACCTATTTTTGTTTCAAATTTTAGCTTATTTTGTTTGCTTAAAGTACAAATAAATTAAGATTTGAGGCAGAATAGAATAAAATACAAAACAAAATTAAACAAGAATTTGTATTATTTTCATTAACACTCCCATGCATTTGTACTAGTGCAAATAAAATTGCACTACAACCAAACACAGCCTTAAGCTCCATTTGCTTGTAGTGTTATTTTGCACCAGTATGCATGAAGTGCAAATGAGAAAATGCAAAATCTGGTTCACTTATAATTTTGATTTTACTTTGCACACAAACAAAATAAGTTTGCATTTTCGGTACATAACTGTATTCTTACCAAATGCCTACAAAATTGAACCAGAGCGCATATATGTTTCAGATAGGCATTTACACACTTCCCAGACCGATTCTTGTTTACTTGCTTCATATTTGATTTTGTTTTGTTTGTTTATGAGAAATATAATAGAATGTAAAATGAAGTAATAGTCCCCACATCATATAAATATGTAGTGAGGGTTGCTCATTTCTAAGGTACGTAGGAAGATGATGTTGTCCCCACTTTATATGAGAGAGAAGGGGATGGTAGTGTAAATTTTTTATTAATTTTTGGGATGCAAAATTTGCACTATCAATGAGTGCAAATCAGATGAAAAGTATAAATTGTATTAAGTGTGCAAATCATAATTATAAACAAACATACGCAAAACAGAACGGACGTCCAAATATGTGTTTCCAACAAGGTTTTTAAAACCAAACCGGATAACAAACCGGTCAGGGGTCCGGTTCCCAGGTTGAATGGTCTAATCGTTTGAACCGAATGGACAGCCCATTCTGACAAAAAAAATAAAATATTAAAAAAATAAAAATATATAATAAACGGTCAAACTGCTGAATGGTTCAAACGGTTTGAATGCCTGGGTCAGCAGTTTGCTGACCAAATCAATGATTTTTGGGGAAATAACGGTTTTGGAGTAAAATGGAACTAGTCACCTGACTGGTTCCAGGTTTTTCCCATCTAATCGTCCGATCCGATTCAGTTTTGAAAACCATGATTTTCGATACAGATTTGTGCAAAACACTTTTATTTATTATTAATTGTAACCCCTGGAACTGTATTTTTTTTATCAATAAATAACTATTTAAACCTCCGGAACTGCATTGTGCAAAAGTACAGAATCATATGCTTATCAATTGGGCGACTATGAAGTTCATAGCTTTGTCAAAAGCTATCTTATCCAATATATTTGCATGCGTTGGAAAGAAGATTTAGAGTAAAAGAAAGCCGTGGAGAAAGGCAGCACCTTTTTGTGACCGTTGCATTTCTCTTTCCCACTTACCATTTCTTCACTTTCTTTTAGAACGTTGGCAAAAGAAATGGAATATTGAAATAAAGGGGTCATTTGATAATGGCTGATGAAATAGTTGAACTGAATCACTTATTATATTATATTTAATAATAAAATATTCAAGGATATAATAATTAGGGAAAATTCCTCATTAGTATCCTGCAATTTAGGGGGTCAAGTCAGTCCCTGAACTTCAAAACATGTCTTTGTAGTAGTACCTTTAACTTTCAAATTGTGTCTAATAGGTTCTTACTGTTAGTTGACCGTCATTCAACACAGTCATGGAAAAATTACCCTTTATGGTATTTCCTGACCATTTTACCCATTTCATCTGAGTGTTAAAAGAAGGAAAGGGGAAGAAGGGTTATGAAACCGAACACCAATCAATTGCTAAAGCTCATGCTCCCCGGACGAGCCAAAGAAGACTACAGGAACTCAACATTAACGAACATGACAATTATCCGCCATAGTCGTTGCATCTGAAGCGCTACCATTTCAAGTTGCTCAACTCTTAAATTGATTTATGTGGAAGTGGTAGATAAAAAAAAATTAGATGACACCTGATGGGTATTTCTATCATTTCACTTGTCAGTTAATGTCTACTAACGAATAGGGACCAATTAGACACAATTTGAAAGTACAGATACCACAGAAACACATCTTGAAGTTCAGAGACTGACTTGAGACAACCCCTAAAGTATAAGGTACTGATCAGGAATTTTCTCTAATAATTAACCTAACCTTTGGTTTAATGGTTAACAACTCATAATCTTTTTAATAACTTAGGCTACATTTAGATAAGTTTTTGCTTTTAAGCTTTGAGCTGTAAGAAATGAAAATGAGCAAAAGAAAGTGTTTTTAAGTGTTTTGTAAGAGTTGCTTTTAAAAGCAACTGCAAAGTACAAGGTTTGAAATTGAGGCTTTGTGCTTTTGTGCTTTAAAAGCATAAATCCCAAAGCTTATACAAATGCAAATTTATAGGGGTAAAACTTGGGTGGGCTCGGGTTGGGTATTGTCAAAATTTGAATGGGTTGTAGAATCCAACTTGCACCCCCTACAAATTTGTTAACTATAAGATAAAACAATAAATTATTAATTTCAGCCAATTCAGCTATTATATTATGAAATTGGCCCAAGTCTTTCGTCCATAATTAATTGTAAATTTGTAATTTATATTTTTAAGTAAATATGTTGCCAATACATGACACATAAGGAGAGTGATTTGGGCACATCACACTTTTGATAATAGAAGTACAGTCTTAATTCTTACTCAAAAGAGTTGTCTTAAAAGATAAAACACCTCCTTGTTTTGACATTAATAGTGGTTTATTTGCCTTTTCACCAGAGATTTGTTCAGTTTATCAAAAAAAAAAAAAAAAATTAACATAATGGGATGTGCACTAATCACTCCCGCAGTGAAAAGTAAAAGCATGACTGCATGACAGACGTGCCTTTATCGGTAGCTTTCTCGATTCCTATTTCATCATCCATTTTCTTTAATAAATAGAGCATGAAACTGAAATGGGTATGTAACAAGGTTTTTAAAACCGAGGCGGACAATCAACCGGTCAGGGGTTCTGTTTCTGGGTTGAATGGTTTGATTGTTCAGATCGAATGAATGGTTTGTTTTGATAAAAAAATATAAAAATAAAAAACGGTCAAAATCATTGAACGGTTTGAACAGTTCAACCACGCAGGTCAGCGGTTTGTTGATCAAATCAATAATTTTTGGTGAAATAACAGTTTTAAGGTAAAACAGAATCAATCACTTAACCAGTTCCCAGTTTTTCATTCCGATCCAATTTTGAAAACCATGGCATATAAGCATTTCAAACAATATTGCAAGATAAAAGCTCATTTTATACGTACTTCTTGAGATAAGACTGGTGTTCACTATTTTCTAGCTAAGGCAGATGAAGAGGCTTTTTTTCACTCTAGCCATCCATTTTTGTCCAGTTTCAGGGTTTAACGGTTAGCCCATTCTGACAAAAAATATTTAAAAAAATAAAATAATAAAAAACAGTCAAAACTATTAAACGGTTTAACCACCCAAATCAGCGGTTTATTGACCAAATCAACATTTTTGACAAAAATCCAATTTTGGAGAAAAACAAAACCGATTCCTGATTTTTCCAATCCCGTACGATTTTGAAAACCATGCATTAAAGAATGAGTTTGAAAAGGTTAGCGCGTTTCAACAATCTTTTCAAAATAAGAGATCACAACACTTTCATATATTAGCCTGTGTTTGGGTTTGCCTTACTCTCATTCATCAAGGAATAAGTTCTCAAGAATATCAGTTAAAGGCAGAAGATCATAGGCATATAAGGAGAGTTTGTTCTTTTTTCTTACTATTCTTTCTGTGGTCAAGTACATAAATCTAACCTGTAGCTCATTGGCTGAGTTGAATGGGTCAATGGTTCAATCATGCAGATCACCATTGATGTTCTAAATAAATGGTTGAGATGTGAAACAGATCTAGAAACATTACTGGGTTGTAAAAATTACCATGGGCGGCATTATCCCAATATCAACACAAAAATAATGCCTAATAACTCATTATATAAATAAAATTCCCTATGATATCCTTCAATATACTAGTGTAAAAATACGTTCTATGCATGTGTATAAGATTAAAGGACAAAAACAAATAACCTTAAATGAATTTTAATACTTTGGTTCTAATTTAATATTCAGCACAGAAATCTAGGCAAATATCCACGGGTACAGATCTATATATAGATATAGATAGATGTTTCACTGTTTGCAAGCAAATTGTCTTCGGATGAAACGGCAATTGTGTATCTGGAAGGGAATTAATTTCCCAATCTATCAGAGTTTTGAAGGCATATATTCTATTCTTATCTATCCAAGATAATATATAATAATTAAACTTAGTAAAATTTATTAAAATTTGGTCAGTGGGTTATAGCTCAGGAGTTTCAGCTTTAAACCATGCATCTAGATGACCATTTGACCGTTCAAACAAAAGGATGCAAAGAAAGAAAGCCAGATTATCTTTCAAACCTATTTTACATCAAAATTAACATAAAACAATAGATATTAATAATTCATTTTCTTTTTGCACCAAAGTCTGATGGAGTACAAATGCAAATATATAGAATGGAAAACCTTATATTTTGTATTACTTTATATGTATTCACACTATACATATTTGCATTTGTATTTTTTCTAAATTGAGCCAAAACACTAAACATATAATTTCATTGATCTGCTATAAACTTTTACATCCCCTGACAGTCCCAAAATATCTTGCTTACAGACCCTTTGTTCCTTTTCTCTTTTGTTTGATTCTGAGCAATGTTTTCACCTCATGATTGCTTTTTGGCCAAAAACCATTGATTTAGTCAGCAAACTATTGATTTGGGTGGTTCAAACATTAAACTGTTGATTCAGACAACGATTTTGGCTGTTTTTTATTTTTATTATTTTTTATTTTTTTCAGAATAGACCATCTGTTGGGTTCAAATGGTCAGACTGTTCAACCCAGAAAACTGTTCAACCCAGAAATCAGACGTACCCCAGAATGACTCCCTGTCTGGTTCGATTTTAAAAACCTTGATTCCAAGCTCTCTAGGTAATTGATTGCAGTCCTTTGATGATTTCGCAGAGTTCTAATTCTTGGCTTCTATTTCCTGGGCCTCGCTGACTTGCTGCCATGAGAAAATCAGTTTTTATTCTTATGAGCCATCAACATACATTTGAAAACTACTGTCAAGATCATTTCTGGTTCCAAAATTGCTTTTATCATCTGCTTGCAATGTTTCATTAAAATCTGTGGGTGGTAAGTTACAATCTCGTTCAAATCAAACATGTATATGGGACAAAATAAATTTGACCAAATCAGTACCACCTCTGAGAATCAAGAAACCCAAAAAAGCCATTTTATGAAGGGAATCTCTTAAAGATGAGAGCTGATGAGGAAGATTCCATAGATAATGTCCCTCATCAAAACAATGGAAGCTGTGCATATTATTCTTTCTTGAATTGCTTTACAAGATGTAAGATTAAGACCCACTGATCTTTAGCTCAATGACCTGCAAATTCAGCATAAAGTAAGCTGAAATTGATATCTGATACATGATTCGGTTCTCTCTTCGAGTTGTCAACCTATGAATACACGAAGCTTAAGGAAACAAAAGAACAAACGCATGGTGCTCATCAGCAAGCAGTCAAGCACAGCTAAGATGCCCCAAAAGAGAGAATGATTCGGCTCCCCAACGACGCACTCCCTTTTGCTAAAAGCACCGACCACAAATTCATTAAAGCTGATCGAGGGCATCATCACCTTTATTTTTTTTGTCAATCTTTCTGTTCTCTCTCTCTCATACTGCATGAGGAAAGTAGTGAACCTCACATATTTTGTATCTTATCTAACCTCTGCGAACGCATTTCAATGAAGCTTCACCCTATATAGGAATTGAAGCTTCAGAAATGTTATGCTGCCTATACTGGTGGAATTGAAATTCCATCCTCTGATAGCCCACCCAATTTTGGACCCGTCAATAGTCTCACCTGTCGAACTAAAGGACAAGGTATCCATCTAATTCGTTGCTTTGTAAGGGTGTATGTTTGTTAGGGGTGTTAACGATATTCGAAAATTTGATTTTGAATTCAAGAATCGAATCAAATTTGGATAATTTGAATATCTAATCAATCGAATTCGGATATCCTATTCATACTGAATAATTAATCGAATTCGAATTTAGAAATGACCTGATTCAATTCGATAAATATCCAAATCAAGTCGAATTAGGAGTGTTAAATGTTTTATATAATATATATATAATAATTAAATTATATAAATAATTTATTTGTTTATATACTTTATATGAATAAAATATTTATTTCATATATTTATTAATTACCTAAAATAATTAATTAGTCGAATTTGAATCGAATATTCAAATATTTAATCGGATTAGAATTCGAAAATTAATTTTCGATATCCGTTGGATATCAAATCAAATTTGGATATCGAATTTTTAAAATCGGACTCGAATTTGGATATTACCTGATCCGATTCGAATTTGATCCGTTTACATCCCTAGTGTTTATTTACGTTGAATGAACCACATACTAAAGCCCTGTTTGGCATCACTCTCGGAGAGTGATTCTATCATTATTTTATCGTTCCTTGTGATTCTTGGAATGAGAAACACGTTTGGTGCGAACCAATTGCTTGATTCGAATTGGGATGACAAAACTCCTCCCGGCACGCGATTCCACGGAGTGTAAAAATTTCACTCTGGAGAATCATGATTCTAATCCGCCCCATCCACCCATTTATTAACGGGTTGAGTTGTCCATTTTGGTGCAGGTCAATAACAGGTCCGTTAACCATTAAGGTTGTGTTTGGTTTAAAGGAAAGAGTAAGGAAAGGTAGGAAAACCAAACACAGGCTTAAAGAATTACTTAGCAGATAGGGCAGATTAGGTCATGGGTGACCACCGGGTATCTATTGACATAAGAATTTTCCTTTTTCTTCTTTTCTCCCTGCTTCCCACTTTTGTTCCACTATTCATTTGCCCCTCTCTCCCTACTTACACAACCCTAATCCAAGCCCTAACTAATACAATCTGCAGTGGCGTTGTTTTATCAGTATTACGGATTGATTTCTCAGTGTTATTTATCTGCTACTATTTCAGTTCTATCTATCAGATTTTTTCTCTATCCAACATTTCATATCATGTAAAATTAGCGAGTCATGTTCCTGCATTCTAGTCAGGTTTTGGGTTTTAAAGGAAAGAAGAAATACCCATGTTTTGAAGTATCTTTACACAGTAAGGTATTTTTCTTTTTGGGGAAAATTTCCAATTAGTATCCTGTACATATTGAGCTTAGCGCCACTTTGGTCCCCAAACTTTAAAATGTGATAATTTAATATCTGAATTTTTAAAAGATTACAATCCAGTACCTATCATTAATTAGTTGTTAACCAGCCGCTAAGTAGCATTTGAAAAAGATACAAATGCCCTTTGAGTGTCATCTAATTTTCTTTACCAACCATCTAAATATTGACAAAAAATTAACAGTTCCAAGTCCTTGCCTCTTCCATTTAAGAAAGTTGGGATCACATTTGAGTGGGCATTCTAGTGACCCCAACTTTTTTGAATAGAAGAGTCTAGGATTTGGGACTGTTAATTTTTTGTCAATGTTTGGATGGTCAATAAAGAAAAATAGATGAAACTCGAAGGGCATTTATGTCATTTTCAAATGTCATTTAATGGCAAATACCGGATTGTCACGTTTTGAAAGTTCGGGTACTAAATTGTCACATTTTAAAGTTGGGGACCAAAGTGGAACTAGGCTCAAAGTACAGGATACTAAACTACAAATTGGGGATTTTCCCTTCTTTTTTTGGGTCGTCTTGGTTATGAAATTGGGATTAGTTTTGGGGTTTGTCCATTGAATTAGCTCTTCTTTCAATTCTTGTTCTAAATCTTCTGGCATTTTTCTTGGTTTGTTTGTAGAAGTGATTAGAATTTCTAAGAAATTGCTAAAAGAAGAAGAATCTGTAGAAATATGGAAGATGGTGTTTTCCATAGGCTATAACACTAGGGACTCTCCCGGAAACCACTTGGCACTTTGATCTCATGGATGAATTAGCTGGTCATGAATATGCAAAATGCTAAGACGGATATTTCTCACTGTTTATCTATATTTTTTAATAATTTTCTGTAATTTTTGTTAGTTTTGTTTCATTTTCTCTATTTTTCTATAATTTCTGTATTAATTATACATTTACTATTAATTTTTCATTTTCTATGTTTTCCATAATTTTTGTTATATTTTCTCATAATTTATATTATTTTATGTATTTTTTTTCTATATTTTCAACATTTTTTCTATGTTCCAATGACTTAACAAATTAATGGGTTGGGAAAGTTGAATTCGGTCAAAAGTGGGTTTGGGTTCAACCCGACCCATTTATTTTTCTCTAAATGAGTCACTAATGGTCTCTAAAACTGGCATCATATTTTATATTTTTAATAAAGAGTATTAAAAGAGTGGTTATTTCCTCTCTCAAATAGAAACATTTTTTTTAGACATGTATCTATCCACTCTCAAAAATAGTATGAGTTTCAAATGGTAGCTACCTCTACTCTCAAAAGGTTTAATATTAACTCCACTAAAAAAATAAAATTAAACAAAAAAAACAAATCAGTATAACAAAAAAAATATCAAATAAAAAGATAACCAAAATTTACAAGATAAATAATGGGTGTCCGACAAAATATCAGAATACTAGTCCGTACTTAGTACAGGGTGGCCATTCTCTATTTATAAAGCAATGTGTGCTACACAGAGGCTCTCTCTCCTTGTTCCATTTCCCCTTCTCCATTTTGTAAATTTTTTATTCTTTCTTCTTTTTTCTTTCAATAAATCAACCCATATATATAAAGCAATGCCCGCCACATCAAAGGCATCCTTTCTCCATTCCCCCTTCTCTATTTTGTGTTTAATTTTTTTCTCTTTTTCTTTCACTAAACCAATGACTTGTTGGTTTGTTTCCCACTCTTAGTTCGACATGTTATCCATGTTTCTCATAACAATTCCACTTAAAACTATCCTTTACTTAAGGCTATGTTTGGTTGTGAAAGAAAAGGTAGGGAAAGGAAAGGATCCCATCACTTTAAATTCCCCCACCCCCCTATTAATACTTCTCTTATTAGTTGTCATCACCGTTGACTTGGACAGGCAAACCATTTGGCCTGGAAACCGGTCAAGGTACTGGTTCCGTTTTAGTATTGAACCATTATTTTACCAAAAAATGATGAATTGGTCAATGAACCGTTGACCTGAATGGTTTGACAGTTGAACCATTCGACTCAAACAACAGTTTGCAGTTAAATATATCATATTTAAAGTCTTCAAAAAATAAAATAACAAACAGAAAACAAAAAGAATGAAAAGAGAATGTCTTAGATTTGAGATTTGAGGGAGAGATAGAGATCCAAGTTGATCAGAGGTATGTGTGTGTGTGAGAGAGAGAGAGAGAGAGATCTCAGGTTTACAAATATGTGAGAGAGATCTAGATGAAAGATCTGTGAGACCGAAAAAGATCTGAGAGAGATCTCATATCTACTTTCATTGAAATCACCATCATTGCTGCCATCACTGCTACAGGTGGCCTTCTTCTTCTTCTCTCAAAGTATTCTTTCATTCCTAAGTTCTCTTAGCCAACAGAGCCTCTTCTCACTCTCATTCTCAGCCCTTTCTCATCATATTTATATCCATCTTACCCTAATATTCCTATCTAATGGGTAAGATGAGATATACGTGTTTTGTTTGAACCGTTTGACCTAGACAGTCAAACTGCTGACTCAAAAACCAATAGCCAAAGTGGTTCCATTTCTAGGTCAGTTTTTAAAACCATGGGCATCACACCTCCCCCTTTAACCCATAACATCCCACATCCCTATAGTCTCTCTCTTATTTATTCTACTTTTTTTCTTCTCCGCACTTGTCTCATAAAATATGTATTAAACAAATATCCGCTGCTAATATATCTATGGTACAATTAATCATAAAATTAATAATTAATTAAACATATAACTAATAATAAATCAAAGATCTAGTATAAATTAAACATACAACTTTCTAATAATAAACCATACAAATAAAATTCAATTATGATATATTAATTAATAGTAGATTAACTACAAATAAAAATAAACTAATTGTTAGAGGATTTAACATAAGCCCATCTTGTGTGCATTCTGGGGAGGATGAGAACATTGACCACTTGTTCACTAAGTGCAATGTTTTGAGCCAAGTGTGGAGGCTCTTGTCTTCGAGTCTTCCTGGTCCTTTGGGTGGTGATGCTTCGGTTAAGCACTGGTGGGACAGAATTTCTGATTGTAGTTGGTCTTTTAGTGATCAATTTTACAAAGAAAGATTGCTTATTTACTTTGGTTTATTTGAAAAAAATAGAAATAATAAATGTTTCAATGATAATTCTGTTATCCCTTAGATATTAATTGACCGATCTATTGGCTACTGGAATGAGATTAAGAATAGCACCCTAGGTGTTGACTTTACCATCAATAAAGATTGGAATTATATTGGTTAGTGGGGCCTAAACCTGGTAGTATCAAGATTAACTTTGATGTTTCTAGTAAAAATGATGGCAGGTGTGCAATTGGTTGCATAGTTAAGAATTTTCAAGGTGGTATTCTTGAGATTAAGGTGTATAGAATTGGGTCCACTACGATTAATCTTTTTGAAGCATGGGCAGCATGGGAGGCCATCAACATTGCTACTAATTATAGAGACCAGCCAATCATTACTGAAGGAGACTCCAAGCTTGTCATCGACTGTCTTAGAGGTAAAGCCCCCTTGGAGATTGGAGAGCATCATCAAGAAGTGCCTTAGCTTGTCATCCATGTTCAACCTAAATATTGTCTTTAGGCATGCGTATCGAGAGGCAAATCATGCAGCGGATTGGTTGGCTCGTAAAGTGTTAAGTGGTCTTGTATTCTCCTCCAATAATTTTCCTAGTGAGCTTAGGGCTATTTGCTTAGTAGATTCGTGGGGAAGAGCTACACCCAGGCTTGTGTAGCTCCTTTGTGATTCCATAAAAAAAATTAATAGTAGATTAACTAAAAAGTGGTAATATTATTAATTTAAGTTAAAATTTAACTATTCATTAATAAATAATAGTAATAGTGATTAAATTAGCAGTGATCATGGGTTGGGTTGGATAGTTAAGAAAAACAAGTCTAGACAATGAGTATGGTAGAAAAGTGTATGCTGAGATAGATAAGTGAAAAAACCCCAGAAATAACAACATTTGATAGGAACTTAGGAGTAGATCCAAAAGGCATAAAATATTAAAATGAGATAAAGTAGACTAAGATGATTTGGTCATGTGCATAGAAGACCGCCAGCAGCATCCATGAGAAGAAGTGGTTTGTTGCAAGTTAGAGGGTTTAAAAGGAGTAAAAGTAGACAGAAAGGACATGGGCTAAGTAGTTAGAACTGGTTTAAGTGCCCATAATTTAACAATGGATATGGATTAAACCAAATGAAATGGAAAAACAAAATTCATATTGCTAATCTCATATAGTAGTGATATGGTTTGGATGATGATGACAAGATGAAAACATCTTTTCTAAAACAAGAAATTCAAAAAGCATGTTTTTTATTTCAATTTTGAAAACAAGAAACACATATACAAC
Source organism: Nelumbo nucifera (assembly GCF_000365185.1). Next base: position 1,861,793 of record NW_010729167.1, read on the forward strand.
CAAGAACATGTTTTCTGTGTTTTTATTTTAAGAACAATCTATTCTCAAGCCATATGATTTTGGTTTGGTCCCCCCCCCCCCCACACACACACACACCCACACCCTTAGTGTGGGATAAAGTGAGAACCATTTTTATTCGGATAGGATAATTTGGAGGCCAAATACTAATGGAAGCTTCTTTATTAAATCAGCATACATTAAGGCTAGTTCTTTTAATGGAAATCCCCCTAGCTTATCAAATGAATTAGAAAGAGTTTGGGGACTTAACATCCCTCCCAAATATAAAACATTTATCTACCTCATCCTAAATAACAAACTCCCAACAATAAGTCTTCTCTTGTCTTGGGGAATGGAGATTGATGGTTTGTGAAGCTTATGCGGCCAAGAGGAGGAGGATGTTAACCATATTTTTGTCAAATGCAACCATACAAAACAAGTGTAGTTAGTAACCCAGAATACATTCAATTTAGCTAATGACTTTAGCATTTCATATCAGGAGACCTAGAGGTTTCTGTCAGATCATGATAGAAATCCTAGCCTTGACCCAGATTCAAAGGAAAAATTCACCATCCTTTTATGGTATATGTTAGGATTACAATTAGGACTGAAAGTCTCTGTTGTAATTGTAATTGAATCAGGAGTCTCCGATACATCTTCTCTTCTTATCCTTGTAAACGTAGGAGACTCGAGTGTATATATTTCGGTATTATCAGTGAATAAAGATAAGAAGGTAGAAACCAGAGAAGCTCTGGTTTTACATGGTATCAGAGCGTCGGCACTCTGGAGATCAACGGAGGCAGCAACGATCGTTCGGCGCCGACAAAGGACAAGTGATCAGCGGTGACCATTGTCTCCTTCGGTGAACAGCGGCGGCACTTCGGACTAGTGATCAGCGGCGACGCTGCTTCTGGTTTCTGAGGTATCACTGTTCATCGTCTCCTTCGTTGAATAGTGGCGGCACTTGTAAAACGAACCAATGATCAGCGGCAACTTTTGGTTTCTGAAGTATCACTGTTCATCGTCTCTTTCGGTGAACAGCGGCGGCACTTCGGACCAGTGATCAGCGGCGACAACGTTCTGCGCTGTGTTTTTCAGTCAGCTGTGTTTTTCACAAACCAAATCAGTGCGGCACTGTGATTTTTCGCAGAGTTCTTTCGGCGAATCAACGTTCTGCGGCACTCTGGAGATCAACGGCGATAGCAACGATCGTTCGGCGCCGGCAAAGGACCAGTGATCAGCAGCGATATTCCTTCGGTGATCATCGTCTTCTTCGGTGAACAGCGGTGACACTTCGGACCAGTGATAAGTGGCGACTTCTGGTTTCTAAAGTATCACTGTTCATCGTCTCCTTCGGTGAACAACGGCGGCACTTCAGACCAGTGATCAGCGGCGACAACGTTATGCATTGTGTTTTTCAGTCCAATGCTGTGTTTTTCACAGACCAGATCAGTACAGCACTATGAAAACAAGGATCAGGGCGCAATCAATGTCCAAGGAACGTGATCTCACCCTACCTTCTATCAACCAATGACAATCCAAGGAGCATTATCACACAGATCCAGCTTAGAGGTGACAACTATGATGAATGGGCTCGAGCAATAAGGACGGCGCTACGAGCCAAGAAGAAATTTGGCTTCATCGATGGATCGGTGAAACAACCTTCGGAGGATTCAGTGGAATTAGAAGATTGGTAGATGGTGAATTCCATGCTTGTTTCATGGATTCTGAATATGATTGAACCAAATTTACATTCAACCGTAACGTACACTGAGATTGCGAAGACACTCTGGGACGACATAAAGGAGTGATTTTCTGTTGGTAATGGACCACGGGTTCAACAAGTCAAATCTGAGCTGGCGAATTGTAAACAAAGAGGTATCAAGATGATATGGGAGGAATTGGGAAATTATGAGCAATATCCCACTTGTCAATGTGGCAAGTGCAGCTGCGACATAAGCAGGGCATGGGATAAGAAGCGAGATGAAGAGAAACTTCATCAATTTTTTATGGGGCTAGATGACACGGTCTATGGAGGTGTGCGTTCGCATATACTAAGTACAGAACCCTTGCCAAATTTGAATCGAGCCTATGCCATAGTGATTCAAGAAGAGCAAGTTCAGACTATGACGCGTGCAAAGGAAGAGAAAGCTGAAGCTGTGGCCTTCACAGCCCACACAGGAAAGAAGCAAAGCGAAGGCAGAGACAAGAACACAGTATGTACTCACTGCAACAAGACAGGCCACGATGTAGAGTCTTGTTTCCAACTGATCGGCTACCCTGAATGGTGGGGTGATCGGCCAAAAAATAATACCCGTGGAACAGGCCGAGGGCGTGGTGGACAGAAACAACGAACAGGGGCAGGAGGAAAAGGTCGTGACAACCAAGCTAAGGCCAATACAGCCAAAGCCTCTACGCAAGGCAATACGTCTCAAGGAGAATCAATCGATGCAGCCAAGACCGGGTTAAACGGACTGAGCAGTGAGTAGTGGAACATGTTACTCAACCTTTTGAACACACAGAAAGAAGGGAGTCAATGACTAGGTGGTAAGCAAAAATTGTCAGAATGGATAATAGACACAGGGGCCTCTCATCATATGACAGGAAACCTCGAGTCGATGAGAGACATAAAGAATATCATTCCGTGCTCTGTCGGGCTGCCAGACGGGAAAGCGACAATAGCAGAAAAAGAAGGCACAATTGCACTGGACGATCACCTAAAACTGACTAGTGTTTTATATGTGCCTAGTTTGAATTGCAATTTACTTTCTATATCATAATTAATTGAGGAATCGAATTGTATCGTCCAGTTCACTAACAAATTATGTGTGATACAGGACCGCATTACGAGGATGCTGATTGGAGCGGGTGAGCAGCGAGAGGGACTCTATTATTTCCGGAGCATTGCATCAACAAGAGCAAGGAAGACTATAGAGAGAAGAACGTTGGATATTTGGCATCAAAGGTTGGGGCATCCTTCTTATAGAATTATTAAATTGCTACCTTTTTTGTACTAAGCATACTTACAGTATTAAGGGTTGTGATGTATGCTTTCGAGCTAAACAATGTCGAGAAGAGTTCATTCCTAGTAATAATAAAGCATCCGATATTTTTGAATTAATTCATTGTGATTTGTGGGGTCCTTATAGAACTGTAGCTTCTTGTGGTGCACATTATTTCTTGACCATAGTGAATGATTTTTCTAGAGGCATTTGGATTTATCTTCTGATTGATAAGACGGAAGTGGGACGAGTCCTTCGAAATTTTTTTGCTATGGTTCAAAGGCAATTTAACAAACCCACCAAGGTGACCCGTACTGACAATGGGACTGAGTTTGTCTGCTTGGCTAGTTATTTTGCTGAAAGTGGCATTATTCATCAAACCACTTGTGTCGGGACCTCTCAACAAAATAGGAGGATTGAACGCAAGCACCGCCACATACTCAATGTTGCCCGAGCCTTGTGCTTTCAAGCTAGCTTGCCTATTGACTTTTGGGGGGAATGTGTCTTGACCGCATGTTATTTGATCAATCGGACACCGTCCATTGTGTTAAGGGGAAAGATTCCCCATGAAATGTTATTTGGGCGACCCCCTTCTTATGATAATGTGCGAGTCTTTGGTTGCTTAGCATATGTGCACAATCATGGTCATGGAGGGGATAAATTTGTTAGTCGAAGCAGACGGTGTGTTTTTGTCAGGTATCATTTTGGGAAGAAAGGATGAAGCTTATATGATCTAGAGTCTGGCATGTTCTTTGCTTCCAGAGATGTTACATTCTTTGAGCATGAATTCCCGTATGCATACAAAGAGGATGCATAGCCGAACAAAGCACAAGATTGTGGAATAAGTGGGACAGATGAGGTGTTGGTACCACCCACTTATTCACATGGACTGGCAAATGGCGAGACGGAGACTAACAAGCAAGATGAACTCGTAGAAGGAGTCAGTGTAGAAGAAGGAACCCATGTAGACCCGAATGCCAATACAAGTGCACCCATGCATTTTTCTGACGTCACCACAGAAAATGCAAGCGAAGACAGACCTAACGTCGGGGGGGGGGGTGGCAATGTTGAGCAACAGCAGCACTCTGATGCTCATTTGGGGCGTGGACATCGACAGAAACAACAGTCCACAAGGTTAAGAGACTATGTGCTTCACACCACACAGCACTTGAGTCCCTCTCCGCGTCCCTTTGCAAGCTCACTCGGCCAATCACATTCTGCAGGTAGTCCTTACCCCATAGATAACTATGTGAACTGTAACAATTTGTCTTGTCGACATCGTGCTTTCTTGGCAGCTATCACTGCAGGAGTTGAACCCACTTCTTTTGCTGATGCCGTAAAGGATGAAAAATGGAGGGATGCTATGCAGAAAGAAATATAGGCACTTGAAAATAATCAGACATGGACTGTGGAGCCTTTGCCATCTGGAAAACAAGCCATAGGATGCAAATGGGTTTATCGAATCAAGTATAACGCTGATGGGACAGTGGAAAGATATAAAGCTCGTCTCGTGGATTTTGGGAACAAGCAGGTTGAGGGAATTGATTATAATGAAATTTTTGCCCCAGTTGAAAAAATGGTTACTGTCTGTACCTTCCTTGTAGTCGCAACAACTAGAAATTGGGAGTTTCATCAAATGGACGTACATAACGTATTCTTGCATGGTAATCTTCATGAGGAAGTCTACATGCGAATGCCTCCGGGTTTTTAGTCAGATAAACTAGGTATGGTGTGTCGGTTGCGAAAATCTCTATATGGCTTGAAACAAGCGCCGAGATGTTGGTTTGCTAAATTAACCATAGCCTTGAAGACATATGGGTTTCAGCAATCATGTTCAGATTACTCCCTCTTCACCTTTTGTTAGGACAGGGTGCATGTGCTTGTTCTCGTATATGTTGACGATATTATTGTGTTAGGTAATGATCGTATGGCAATTCAAGTCTTCAAGAAATATTTGAGTGACTGCTTCCATATGAAAGACTCGAGATCATTGAAATATTTTTTGGGCATTGAAGTTGCCTGAAACTCAACAGGAATTTTTCTATCACAACGAAAGTATGCTTTGGATATTATCTCTGAAGTTGGATTACTTGGTGCAAAACCTGCTCATTTTCCTTTGGAGCAGAATCACAATCTCACCTTAACAGATGGGGCCCTCTTATCTAATCCTGAGCGATACAGACGCTTGGTGGGGAGGCTTATTTATCTCTCAGCAATGCGTCCAGAGTTGTCTTATTATGTGCATGTTCTGTCCCAATTCATGTAGTAGCCACAAGAAAGACATTGGGAGGCTACATTGCGAGTGGTGCGCTACTTGAAAGGAAATCCTGGTCAAGGAATTCTCTTGCGTTCAAATTGTGACTTGCAGTTATATGCATGGTGTGATTCAGACTGGGCGAGCTGCCCTTTGTCCCAACGTTCTCTGTCTAGGTGGTTTGTTATGCTTGGGAAATCGCCGATTTCCTGGAAAACTAAGAAACAACACACTGTGACTCGTTCTTCAGCAGAAGCAGAGTATCGGTCTATGGCCACGACCACATGTGAATTGAAATGGCTGAAGGGATTGTTATTGGCTCTTGGAGTTACGCATTCAAACCCAATATGATTATATTGTGATAGTCAGGCAGCCTTGCATATTGCAACAAACCCAGTGTTTCATGAGCGTACGAAATATATTGAAGTTGATTGCCATTTTGTACGGGATGTGAATCAAAATGGTTGCATACGTCCTGCTTATGTGTCAACTACCGTTCAACTGACTGACATTTTTACAAAGGCACTGGGTCGCAAAGAATTTGAGTACTTTCTCCGCAAGTTGGGCATTCACAATCTGCATGCTCCAACTTGAGGGGGGGTGTTAGGATTACAATTAGGATTGAAAGTCTCTATTGTAATTGTAATTGAATCAGGAGTCTCCGATACATCTTCTCTTCTTATCCTTGTAAACGTAGGAGACTCGAGTGTATATATTTCGGTATTGTAACTGAATAAAGATAAGACGGTAGAAACCAAAGAAGCACTGGTTTTACAGTATATATGGAAAAGCCTAAATGAGAAGACTTTTAATAATAAAAGTTTGCCGCCAGCCATCATTATTGAGAGAGCCTTGAATTCATTTAGGGAAGTAAAATCTTGTTTATTTGAAAGAAAAAGAAGAGAAATCTTGGTTACCAATCAGATGGTCGAGCCCTTGCTTAAATGCCATTAAAATAAATTTTGATGCTTCCTGTGTGAATGGTAAGTCTATTATTGGGTGTATTGCAAGGGACCATTTGGGAAAGATTCTAGATTTAAAAGCCTATAGTATTGGCACAACCACCATTAGTCTAACTGAAGCTTGGGCTGCTTGGGAAGCCCAAAATTTAACTAGAAATTTCAACACTAGCATGTTTTCGTAGGAAATTCCAAGCCTCAACAGAAGAATCAAGCCCCCGTGGAAATTGAAATCAATCATTGAAGAATGCAAAAGGATGAGGTCAAGATTCGATGGAGATTTGGATTATCATCATGTTTTCAGAGAAGCCAAAAAAGCCGTGGATTGGTTAGCAAATCAGGCCCATAGTTCTCCAGTTTGCTTAAATTCGTGACCTAGAGCTTTATCAATTTTAAATTGTTTGGATTTCTGGGGACGTAATACCCCCGGTGATGTGTAGCCCCTTTTGTTCTTTTTCCCGTTCTATCAAGAACACCCTATACTTTGTTTTGTGTCAGACACCCCCTCCCCCCCCCCCGCAATTTTCGAAGCATAAGCAACTTTAAAAATATGAATCGGGATCTGCTCCTCACAAATGGGCGCTTCATAGGCACATCCAGCGTGCATTAGAAACATCTCCCATGAATAATAATTAATAAGCACGGGAGATGTTTTCAATGCATGATAGGATGTGCGTGTGAGGCGCCAGGTGTGAGGAGCAGATCTGGTCTCTAAAAATATATGTTTGTTTACCTAAATAACCCTACTTATTTCACATATGTGGGGATTTTCTTCTCAAACTCAGAAAAACAAGCTAACCTAAGATTTCTTTTGAACAATCATCTTTCAACGAATAATAAAAAGACTTTGAGCATCGCCAAATACAAAAAAAAAGGAAATTGGAGTAATTTCTAACAAACAATTCATGAGATGTCTACATTTTATTTCTACCCAAAAGTGCACTACCATCACCATTTGAAAGGCTATTTGGAGTGTTAGTCTTTCTTTCACAATGAACAAACTCCCAATAATACTAGAATTGGAGAAGGAAATCAAAAGAGTAATTTTGTCAAACCTTTATAAGCTGATCTCAAGCACTTGACAAAGTAGAAAGTGCATGCATTGCTGTCACGGTACTTTTTCTAATGATTCAAAGTATCAATACTAATTAATGGTCTAGTTTGGTTGGTTTGGAGAAGATCTCAGACCAAATGAATAAATTATGGTTTGAAAAAATTTTAAACCGAACCGAACTATTTTAATATAGAAACCAAACCGTTATATTATGGTTTGATCAACTTTGTAATACGGTTTGGGCCATTTTATTGGACTTGACCTAATTAGAAAGCCTAAATTACATGCATACCTACATAAATAACAAATATAATTCAAATATTAAATAGAAATGTTAAGAAGTGTTACTTATTACTATTATATAAATTGCATTCACACTTTCTCAAGCATAAACGATTCTTTGGGCATCAAATTACAAGTTAAAAATTGAAACAAACAACAATAATGTATGAAATGTTAAATGAATATATACATACATGCATACATACATATGTTTAAACATGTGTATTATATATATTATATACATCAATAAATATATTTTTAATAATTCAGTTCAATACGATTTACAGTTTGGTCTAGTTTCTAAATTTAAAAAACCAAACAAAAGAATTTACAGTTTGAGCAATTCTCAAACCAAAGAAAACTGTTTTGAGGCCAAATTAGACAAAACTACCAATTACGGTTCGATTCGGTGTAGTTTAGTGATTTAGACCATATAATGAACATCCCTAATCAGTACTCTCAATATATGAATTTTTCATATCAAGAGTTTGTGTTGGCTGGAACATATTTAACCATGGTTTTTAAAAACAAACTGGTGACTGAATCGGTCAAGGGTCTGGTTACCGGTTTGAACGGTCTGACCATTCGATCCGAACGGTAGGCCCGTTCTAACAAAAAAAAAATTAAAATTGTAAAACGGTCAAAATCGTTCAAACGGTTCGAATGGTTCGAATGGTTCAAACGGTTAACCGGCCAGTTCAGCGGTTTACTAACCAAAATCAACGGTTTTGAGGAAAAAAAGCAGTTTTGGAGGAAAACGGAACCGGTCAGGTTACCGGTTCCCGATTTTTCCGGTCCAGCCTGATTTTGAAAATAGTGTATTTAACTTTTTGGTATTATCTTTTAACAATGATTTTATCACAAACTTTTAAAATATAAAATTAATGAGATCGCCTAAGTCTCTCTAAAGTAGCATATTAGTGATCTTGAAAACCAATTTACATATCAAAAAGTTCATGTTGACTTAAACATTTTTTTTATTTTTGGTATTATCTTTTAACAAAACTTTTATGATGTAACCTTGTAACATATAAAAAGGCTGAAATCACCTAACTCTTCTAAAGTAGCATATTAGTGATCTTGAAAACCGTACGATACTTCTGATATTATACACCCTATATTAAACATGTTGTATCGATAATTTGAACCTTACTTTTTTCCAAAATCATAGTAAGTCAGACCTAATTGAAGGGATGAGAGATTCATCATATGGATGGCCGAACCCTACAGAAAGGTAGGGCAAATTTTCAAAAATTTCTCTCTCTCACATGTGGGAATCACATTTCCTATTTTAGAAAATTGCATTTTCAATGATCAATCTTGAACCTAAACCAGACCAGATCTAAAATCATAAGGTAGGAGAGAGATATACCTGATACAGAGTAGTGGTAACCCCCAACGAAGGTGTTCACGCCCATGGAGATTACCAAAGACTGCTCCCACTGAAGATGACACAGCGTAGGGTGGAGCAGAATCAGCAGGATGACTCTTCAGCAAGAACCTGATTCTTCACCAAGAATCTGATGGAGGGCGAGTGAGCATGACTTTATATCACCTTTTCTGCCAAAAGGTGATATCAAGAACCCTTTCTTGATCATTCCTACAGGTGGAGATCGAACTGGTAATGGCGGCAATAGCAGGAGAAGGCAAGAGCAGAAGATGGCGTCAGTCCAATTGTATGCTATCTTCTCTCTTGTATTAGTAAGACTGAAGGATGATTTGGGGTTCTCCCTTCTCCTCTATTTATAGCCTTAAAGAGAGGTTCTCCTAATCCCATTAAGAGTTTCCTAATCCAATCTTGTATTTGGATCTGGACTCTCTTTAAGAGATAAGGATAATCCCTTATCTTATCTGCAGATAAAGATTAGCCCTCATAATCTAATTAGGAGTTTTCAGATTTAAATCTCTATTTGGATATGGACTCTCTGAGTGGATAAGGACTATCCCTTATCCTATCTGCTGATCTAAATTCCAGAACCGCCCCTCTTTAATTAATCTAATTAAGGCAGATCGAATTGGGCTTTAGGCCCATTAAGTCTATGTGCTCACTTATCCTCCAAACTGCAGCCTAGTTGGATGTTCTTGTATGGCGTGGGACCCAAACATTGATTTACACATCAGCCACATGAGTTCAGCTCAGCCTCTGTTACAAGGCCTGGCCAAATTCAGTGTAGGAGACAGTGAACCCCTGAGTCCATCGCCATGGGCTCTTAATGGTCCCAACATTTACACTAAATGGTCATTGGGCCAAACCACCTTATAAAATCCCAAGGACTGTGGGCAGATGCAAGATTAGCCCATCAGGTATTATCCTCAATGGTCTTACACTTAGCCTCTCAACCCATAATGATCAAACACTACCCGACAAGAGAGGACCTCTCCCTCGGCTACAAGGTACAATGCTGCACTCTCTACTCACATGGATCTCGGGAATTAACTATATCACGAATTTTTTTCTTGGGGATGTCACCCGACGTATGTTAGTATCTAGAGAAGGATGGAGAACATAGAGATAAATTCTCAAGTTCTCCGTATGCGAAGAATTTTTTATTTCTTTTAATAGTAACCGTATTACTAAAGAAAACAAAATATCCATCCGCACACAGTTTTGAAACAGAAATTAGATTTCTTCTCAAATTCTGTACATAAAGACAATCTTTTAGTACAGTAATTCCTTCTTTGAAATTTAATTCTATAGTTCCTATAGCTGTAGCTACAACACTTGCAAAAGTCCCCAAGTAAAGAGTCACTTCTCCGTCACTCAGTTTTCTGCTTATCCTTAACTCCTACAGTGAGTTACACGCATGAGTCGAAGCCCAGAAGTCAATACACCAGGAAGAAGTTACCAACAAATTGGTTTCTATGACAAAGGATTCAAAATTACCTTGTTTCTTGGATTCCAGGTACTGAGGACAGTCCCTCTTCCATTGGCTGGCTTGCTTACAGAAGTGACAAGCATCTGATGCTTTGTCCTTCCTCTGCCTCTTGGACTTAGTAGTTTTCTTCTAGGGCTTTTTCTTAGCCTTCCTCTTCTTCTTGATCAGTTCCTCGACCCTCTGCAACATATTGCTGAGTTCTTGGATGCTAACATTTAGCTTGTTCATGTTATAGTTCATGATGAACTGATTGAAAGGAGGCAAAGAATTTAGGATGGCATCCACCTTAGTGACATGGTCAAGCCCAAATCCAAGAGCCTCAAGTTCATTGATATATCCCATCATCTTAAGACAATGGTCATGAACCTACTGGTTCATGGACAACTGCACGGTCATGAACTGTTTCATGACCTTCTGTCTAGTAGAACGATTATGTTCTTCATACATCATCCTCAGACTGTCAAGGATATCCTTGGACAATCGATCTGATCGAACTATCACTGTATCGGATTGTCTAAGGATGCTATGATGTAGCAGCGGGCAAGGGAATTTTTCTCTTCCCATTCTTGATAGTCCCTCCTACGGGCCTCAGAAGCCCTATCACCTAGACGTTCTGGAGTAGGGTTTTTAGCTACTTTGTCCAACTTTTCAGATGTCAGGACCAGCATAAGGTTTTTGTACTAGTCAGCGTAGTTTAGGCCCTTATGTTTGTTGTCCTACAATTTTGCGAATTGTCTGTTTGCCATTTCTGATAAAAGGCAAATATTAGTCCACAACCTTATTTGATTCATGTTATCTACATAGATATAGCTTTTAATCTATGTTCCATTTCCATTTATTCATCTCCGAGATTTCCCTCCTATCTCAGTGACGAAGACTGCGAATTATGTCTCTGGAAATGTGAGAAATCACATAGGGTGCATGGAGCCAACTGTTTTAGCTGCATAACCCCATCACCTTTCTGTGAAGGATCATATCCACTCATCTTATGATCTTTCCCTTTGGCCTCTGTCAGACAAGGTTCATTGCCATTTTAGGTTAAACCTTTCTGTCCAGTGAGTGCTCACCCATCATATTCGTGAACGCCAAGGTATCATGAGAGAATCTTCCATTTTAGGATAGGCCCCTCCTAGATCGGTCCATGACGCCCTTATCATCTTATGAAACATTCCAACAGATCCAGCAACAAATGAATACCACAATTTTATGGTGCATTTCCTCATTACTGAATAACCCATCTTCATGCTAATGATGGAAGGCCTTTAGAGAGTTCATCATATGAATCTCTCTATCGCTTGCACCCATATTTCAGGAGGGAACAGAATATTACGCCCTAGTTTAATTTAGGTCAAACCAAAGTGGCTCCCACTGACTTTCATAAAGCCAGATTTAGGTGGGCCCTAAACGGCTAGGGTTCCACACGGTTCCTCGTGGGGAGGTGTGGGGCCCACCATGAAGGGAGATCATCCAATGATCTTATGAACACTATGGCAATGATGTGCATTCAGCCATGGTGTGCGCAAGAGCCACTATCGTATCAGCATGGGCCAAGTACGTATGACCCATGAACGTTGCACATCACACATCCATACATCACATGCATGAAAAACAGAATTGGTCCAATCAATTAATATCTGTAAAACCCATAATTAAAGCCCATAATTATCCATAATATTACTGATTAATATTATCTAGGTATATGGGCTGAATTGCAAGGAGCAGTTCGGCCCATATAGCTTTTATGCAATTAATGGGCTAAAGCAGTTTTAACACATTAAAACTGGGTTTTACAGGTGTGGGCTGAATTGCATCTTGCAATTAACCATCAACTCTTGGACCCATATTTGAAAAATTAGGGCTGAGAACAGCCCCCATCGAACCACAGATTCGGTCCAACCAGTTTGGTCAAATCTGGTTCGAATGGGTCTAGGATTTGATTTTTAATTCAAGATCTAATTCAAGATTATGATCTGAAATTAAATTACTGATAAAAGACATTCAAGAATCAGTACAAGGGTTGTTCATAGATCTGCTACCCTGCAAAACAGAGGTTAGTTCGCAGTTTGCAGTTTCTCAAACTGCATATCGCAGATAGCCAAACCCTAATTTGCGAAACTCTCTCCTTCTGCACGATCTACTTCGAATTTGAACGAAATAAAATAGAAAACCCTAATTTTCTATTAATATTACATCAAAAATAATTCCTATACATTCTGTCTAAAAATTAAAAAAAAAAATTAATTACAGACAAAAATGAACAGAATAGCAGGTGCGCAATTTTCTTGCGCCAATCAAGACTTCGATCTCCACCATACGAACAACCCATAAATCAAGATAAATATAAAGAACAATTCTAAATATAAATCAGATTTAAAAATAATTAATTTCAGATCAATCGCCCTTAATCTGGGAACCAATTTCCCAAAAAGATAACAATCTATGCAAATCGGGTAGAACGCCTTCTGCCCATTTGCGCAGTTTCAAATCTGGCCAATTTCGGTTCACTATTTGAACCTGGCTCTGATACCACTGAAGGGATGAGAGATCCATCATATGGATGGCCGATCCCAGTAGGAAGGTAGGGCGAAATTTCAAAAATTTCTCTCTCCCATGTGGGAATCACATTCCCTATTTTAGAAAACTGCATTTTCAAGGATCAATCTTGAACCTAAACCAGACTAGATCTGAAACCAAAAGGTAGGAGAGGGAAATACTTGATACGGAGTAGTAGTAACCCCCAACGAAGGTGTTCACACCCAAGGAGATTACCAAAAACTGCTCCCACTGAAGATGACACAGCGTAGAGTGGAGTAGAATCAGTAGGATGGCTCTTCAGCAAGAACCTGATTCTTCACCAAGAATCTGATGGAGGGCGAGTGAGCACGACTTCAGATAACCTTTTCTTCCAAAAGGCGATATCAGGAACCCTTTATTGATCGCTCCTATAGGTGGAGATCGAACTGGTAATGGTGGCAATAGCAGGAGAAGACAAGAGCAGAAGATGGCGTCAGTCCAACTGTATACTATCTTCTCTCTTGTATCAGTAAGACTGAAGGATGATTTGGGGTTCTCCCTTTCCCTCTATTTATAGCCTTAAAGAGAGGTTCTCCTAATCCCATTAGGAGTTTCCTAATCCAAATATTGTATTTGGATCTGGACTCTCTTTAAGAGATAAGGATAACCCCTTATCTTATTTGTAGATAAAGACCAATCCTCCTAATCTAATTAGGAGTTTCCATATCTAAATCTCTATTTTGGATCTGGACTCTCTGAGTGGATAGGGGCAATCCCTTATCCAATCTGCTGATCTAAATCCCAGAACCGCCTCTCTTTAATTAATCTAATTAAGCTAGTTCGAATTGAGCTTTAGGCCCATTAAGTCTATSTGCTCACTTACCCTCCAAACTGTTGCCCAGTTGGATGTCCTTGTATGGCGTGGAACCCAAACATTGATCTATACATCAGCCACATGGGTTCAGCCCAGCCTCTGTTACAAAGTCTGGCCGAATTCACTATAGGAGACAGTGAACCCCTGAGTCCATCACCATGGGCTCTTAATGGGCCCAACATTTACACTAAATGGTCATTGGGTCA
>NW_010729167.1:1901327-1969722 GCF_000365185.1 Nelumbo nucifera
ATGGTTCAAGATTGATCCTTGAAAAATATGATTTTTCTAAAATAGGGAATACGATTCCCAGTTGAAGGGAGAGAAATTTTTGAAATTCGCCCCCCCTATTCTGCATCTTTTAGGCATCCATGTGATGGATCTCTCATTCCTTCAGCTAGGACATTCTTGACACATTTGGGTTGAATTTGGGGATTCTAATGACATAAACTATAAATTAGATTTAACCATAAAGGCCATTTGGTCTTTTTTACGCTTTAAGTAGGGGTATCTTTGGGTTTTTGAGGATATTAAATCTATTAGGTGTAACTTTATTGGTCCAAGTGTTTTGAGGAGTCAAGTAGAGGGCAAACATCAGCCCCCACCCTCCTAAAGTCTCTGATTAGGGCAAATGAATGAAAAATTTAATCCTATGCATAAAAAAAAATCTTTTTGGTTTAATGTTAAATGAATGAATAGGTCACGAAATTTGACATGTTAGGATTTTTGGTCTCTAAATAGTAGAAGTGGGGCCCCTGCATTGTAGGGGTAACTGGAAGATAAAATATTTCTTAAAAGAATTGTGTTGACCTTCTTTTAAAGCAAAAAAGAAATAATATGAAAATGTGTTAATGACATGAATAATTACCCAAGCAAGCCATTGATTCCATTCTATAAAATATGATTACTTGCCCTAGTATGTTATTAAGTCTTCCATCTAGGAATTGTAATTAGATTTTTATTCATATTTATATTTTAATTAGTATTAGCTAAAATTCTTTTTCTTTTATTGCTTACTTGAGTATTGATCAAATCAACTCAAAGTATTTTTTTAGCTAATAAGGATATTGTAATTGTATAATAAAGAATCTTATCCACTAACTAATTGTAGAATAAAGAACCTTACATGCTAACTTCAGAATACATGAAGCAAAATTAGGCTTTAGACCTTGGGAGTCTGTGCGGTCATAAACAATTTTAAGACCTTTTGTCGAGTAGAACGGTTCTGCTCTTCATACGTAGTCTTCAAACTATCCAATATATCCTTTGACACTTCAATCTTATCGAATTGCCGATGTATCGGATTGTCCAATGAGGCTATAATATAACATTGGGCAAGAGAGTTTTTCTCTTCCCATTCTTGATACTCTCTTGTTCGAGCCTCAGAAGCCCTGTCACCCGGACGATCTAGAGCAGGGTTCTTAGCAATTTTGTCCAATCTCAGACGTCAAAACTAGCATAAGGTTTCGGAACCAGTCAACAAAATTATGGCCCTTGAGTTTGTTATCATCCAACAATTTGGTGAAGTTTTTGTTTGCCATTTTTGGTAAAGGCAAGGGAGATTTGTAAGTCCACAACCTAATTGATTCATGTCATCACATAGAAAGGGCTTTTAACCTATGTTCCATTTCCATTTTAGGCATCTCTGAGATTCTCTTCAATCTCAATGACGGAGATAGTTGTGTTTCTGGAAATGTAGGAAACCACATGGGGTGCATGGAGCCAACTGTTTCAGTTGCAAAACCTCACTACCTTCTGTGAAGGATCTCATCCACTCATCTTATGAGCTTTCCATTTGGCCTCTGTTAGATAAGGTTCATAGCCATTTTAGGTTAAACCTTTCTGTCCAGTAAGTGCTCACCCATCATGTTAGTGAACGCCAAGGTACCATGAGAGTCTTCTATTTTAGATAGGCCCCTCCCACATCGGTCTATGATCCCCCTATCATCTCATGAAGTAATCCAACCAACTGCATTGATCTGATTTAGGTCAAACCAAAGTGGCTCCCATTGGCTTTCATAAAAGCTAGATTTAGATTGGCCCTAAATGGCTAGGGTTCCACATGGTTCCCCTTGGGGGGGAAGCTGATGTGGGGCCCATGATGTAGGGAGATCATCCAATGATCTTAAGGACACCTTGGCAATGATGTGCATTCAGCCATGATGTGCGAAAGAGCCACTATCGAATCATAATGGGCCAAGTGCTTATGGCCCATGAATGTAGCACATCAAACATCCACACATCACATGTACGAAATCCATAATTGATCTAATCAATTAAATAACTATAAAACCCATAAATAAATCCCATTTAACTCCATAATATTACCAATTAATATTATCTACGTATATGGGTTGAACTGCAAAGAGAAGTTCGGCCCATATAGCATTTATGCTGAATTGGGCTAAAGTAGTTTTAACAGATTAAAACTAGGTTTATAGATGTGGGCCGAATTGCAACTTGCAATTAACCATCAATCCCTCGGCCCATATAGGAAATTTTAGGGCTGAGAACAGCCCCCATCGAACCATAGATATGGTCAAACCAGTTTGGTCCAATCTGGTTCGAGTGGGTCTAGGGTTTTATGTTTAATTCAAGATTCAATTCAAGAAGATGATCTGAAATTAAACAACTGATAGATGACATTCAAGAATCAGTAATCAAACAAAAAGAGGGTTGTTCGAAAGGCTGCTACCCTGCAAAACAAAGATCAGTTTGTAGTATGCAGTTTCCAAAACTGCAAATCGCAGATCGCTAAACCCGAATCTGCGAAATTCTCTCCTTTGCACTTTCAGCTTCATTTTCAAATGAAATAAAAATAGAAAACCTAATTTTTCTATTAATATTACATCAGATTCGAATACCTATACATTTCATCTAAAATTAAAAAAAAATAAAATTAATTACAGACCAAGAATGAATAGAATAAATCAGTAGGTGCACAGATTTCTTGTGCCAAAAAGATTTCGATCTCCACCATACGAACAACCCAAAATCCAAGAAAAATATATAGAACAATTAAAAATATAAATCAGATTAATAAAGATTTAATTTCAGATCATTCGCACAAAGAGATTGGGAACCGATTTTCAAGAAAAATGCTAACTACGCAAATCGGGTAGAATGCCTTCTGCCCATTTGTGCAGATTCAGATCTGGTTTAACTCGGTTCAAGATTTGAACCAGGCTCTGATACCACTGAAGGGATGAGAGATCCATCATATGAATGGCCGAACCCTATAGGAAGGTTGGGCGAAATTTCAAAATTTCTCTCTCCCATCTTGGAATTGCATTCCCTATTTTAGAAAACTGCATTTTCAATGATCAATCTTGAACCAAACCAGACCAGATCTGAAGCCAAAAGGGAGGAGAGGGATATACCTGATACGAAGTAGTAGTAACTCCCAAAGAAGGTATTCACTTCCAAGGAGATAACCAAAACCTGCTTCCACTGAAGATGACACAGTGTGTGGTGAAACAGGATCACCAGGATGGCTCTTCAGCAAGAACTGAATTCTTCAACAAGAATGGAGTAGAGGGCTGTTGAACACGACTTCAGATTGCTTCTTCTACCAAGGAGCAATATCAAGAACAATTCTTGATCACTCCCACAAGTGGAGATCGAACTGGGAAGGGGCAGCAAGAACAGGGAAGAACTCTGCAGTTTGTTGTGCCTTGTCTGGTGTGTGTTTTTCATGTCCGCCCTACTCTCTTACTTATAGCCATAAAAAGACAACCTCCTAATCTGATTAGGAGTTTCCTGATCCAAATATTTATTTGGATCTGGACTCTTTAAGTGGATAAGACTTATCCTCTTATCCTTATCTGCTGATCCAAACCCAGATCCACCCCTATTTAATTAATCTAATTAACCTAGTTCAAAATTGGGTTTTAGGCCCATTAAGTTTATGTGCTCACTTAACCTCTTAACCTGCTGCCCAATTGGCTCTCTTCGTCTGGCATGGGACCCAAACATTGATCTACACACCAGCCACATGGGTTCAGCGCAACCTTTGTTACAAGGCCTGGCCGAATTCACTATAGGAGATAGTGAACCCCTGAGTCCATCACTACGGACTCTTAATGGGCCCAACATTTTGACTAAATGATCCTTCAGTCCAGCCACCTTATGAAAACCCAAGTACTATGGGCAAATGCAAGATTAACCCATCAGTTATTACCCTCAATGGTCTTACACTTAACCTCTCAGCCCATGATGATCAAACACTGCCCGACAAGAGAGGACCTCTCCCTCGGTTGCAAGGAACAGTGTTGCACTCTCTACTCACAGGRATCCCAAGAATTAAAACCTTTTGCAAACTTTTTGAAACCATAATATATATATCCCTATATAAATATATTTTGCAAAAACAAATTTCAACAATTAAAATCAACTGCCGACAATTTAGGTTTCCATCAGAGAGAGTGCATCCCCGATCATTCACTTTGTCCGACTAAGGGGCTGATCCTGTCACTGTGATCACCCACTCAGATGAATTCTAGAACTATCCCAACATGCCTAGGTTTTGACCCCCTCTAAGGATCTCGCTAATTGGCATATCAAAGACAGCTCGTTCCGACACCTAGTGTAGTACCATAATCGAGTCTAGGGGTCAGGTGTAACATTCCAGTTTTGCCCATCTATCTCCAAGGTCCAAGGCAATACTGGAATTTTGGTCCAGTTCAGGGTTTCAAGAAAACCCACACTACATGTACTTCAGGTCTCACCCTAGCAGCTGAGACAAGCCACCCCAACCAACTTGGCGGTACATCAGTGTTAGCCTTGACAGGATAAATTTCCCCAGACCTATCCAACGACTGTGAAAATTCTAAACTAACACGAGTCTCATAAGTGTCCAATTTAAGGGTATTACACAGAAATACACCACAATGACATGAATCAATTATGTACTTTATTTATTTACAATAAATATCAAAAGATACATCAATCTAATTGGAGATAAGGGCATAACTATCTAACAGAAACATTGTCATGTTATTGAACCAACCTTGTCTCTTCTGGCTTCCTTGTCTCTCCCCTTCTCCTTTTGGGCAGATGCCACCCTTACGGCAGTTTATCTAATTAATCGGCTTCCTACTACTACCCTCCAGCACAAGTCTCTATATGAGGTTCTCTTCGGCTATCCTCCAGATTACAGGTTCCTCAAAATTTTTGGATGTGCTTGCTATCCCTTGCTTCGTCCGTACAATCACCATAAGTTTGACTTTTGTTCTCAATAGTGCATCTTCCTTGGCTACAGCAACAAGCATAAAGGGTATTACAGTCTGCACCCTGCGACTGGGAAAGAATACATCTCCAGACATGTTACTTTTGATGAACACAAGTTCCCAAGGTTTTTGGCAATTGCTCCCACCGACTCTGTTCACCCCACTAGGGTTTATTTGCACACACCTCGCTCTCATCCCATAACTAGATATCCCTTACCACAATCTCTGTTAGCTCCATCTAGAGATAATACTTCAGAACCCTCCAGGTATTTACAAGTAGTCAAATATGCTCTTTGGCATGATGCCAAGACTAAAGAATTTAATAACCTGGTTTCTAATGGCACTTGGAGTCTTGTTCCCTACTCGTCTAACATGAATGTGGTCGAGAGCAAGTGGGTCTACAAGATCAAATGGAAGGCTGATGGTACCATTGACAATGTTTGGTTGTGCAGGGTTTTACTCAGATTCCCGGGGTTGATTTTACAGCTACTTTTAGCCTGTTTGTCAATCCCGTAACCATTCATACCATTCTCTCCCATGTTGTGATGAATTAGTGGTGTATACATCAGATTGATTTTGATAATGCTTTCTTGAATGGGGTACTTCGTGAAGATATCTACATTAAACAACCTAAGGGTTTTGAAGATCCTGCCAAACCGGCTCATGTGTGCAAGTTGCACAAAGCCCTTTACGAACTTCGTTAGGCTCCACGAGATTGGTATGCTCATCTCACTCATCAGTTAGCATAGATGGGTTTTTGAGCCTCTACAGCCGATACCTCTCTATTTGTGTTTTGTTCCAAGCATGTTACTCGTCATGATGGCTGTTCACCCTAAACTTACTCGTCATGATGGCTCTCCTCTTACTGATCCTACTGAGTATCGGAGTGTTGTTGGTGCCCTTTAGTATGTTGCTATCACCCGTCCAGACATCTCATTTTCTGTCAGCAAAGTCTCTCAATTCCTGTAGGCCCCTACTGCATGGTCTGAACATGTTACCTTATGTTACCTTAAACATACCTTTATGCATGGTCTGAACATCTCACGGACATCATCTACCTCTCTTACTCTTCATGCATTTTCAGATGTTGACTAGGCGGGGTGTCCAAATGACCGCCGATCCACCGACAGTTTTGCTATCTACTTAGGGCCTAATCTCATTGTCTAGAACTCCCGCAAAAAGGCAACAGTTGCACACTCCAACACCGAGTCTGAATTTCATGCTTGTGCTACATCTGCCACTGAGGTACTGTGGATTTCATCTCTTCTTTGAGATCTTGGCGTCACTCTCTCTGAGATACCTACTATTTGGTGTGACAACATTGGTACCACCTATCTTGCTGCCAACCCTGTGTTCCGTGCTCGAGCTCGGCATGTTGAAGTTTACTTTAACTTTCTCTGGGATCTCGTTATTGCACGATGACTCATTGTGTGGTTCGTCTCTTCCAAAGATCAGGTTGTTGACATTCTCACAAAGCCTCTCACTGGTGATCGGTTTCGCTACTTGAGGGACAAACTCCATGTTCATGATGAGCATGAAGTTTGAGGGAGCGTATTAGAGTATATCCAGTAGTTACACTCCTGTACATCTAGGACTCCATCCATAGGATAACAATTATCCTTAGGAGTTAGGATAATTGTTATCCTAGTGAGATGAGATCTGTTTTGTGTGTTATCTCTTGGTTGTTATCTAAGACTCTATCTAAGATAGAGTTCTCTCTTTGTAAAACTCCTCCACTATAAATACAAAGCAAGACCAATGACAAATTCATTGCACCCAATTATTCTTGCATTCTCTATTCTAAGTGTATAAATGGTGGTATTTCTCATTCCATAGTTGGCAAGTCAGTCACTAATTCCATCTATTAGCATACTTGAATTTTTATTTAGTTGTTTCTTTAGATGATATACTCATTGTAGAAATGTAGATTCTAGATTATTAGGCACAACACAATCCTTTAAGCATCTTATTTCAGAAATTTATTTGGGTTCACAAAGCATATATACTTGTCAATACCATAGGCTACCACAAAGGTCTTGAAAGAAGCATTGAAGAGTTAGAATCTTGTAAGGAGTTATTGTTAGACAGTGTATGCCCTTAGCTCCAATCAGAATGATGTACATTATGACATTTAATGTAAATGAATAAAGTACATATGATGGATCTCCATAATGTACATCTATCATGGGTATAGATGATATACCCACGTGGGAGAGCGAAATTTTTGAAATTTTTCCCAACCTTCCTACAGGGTTCGGCCATCCGTATGATGGATCTCTCATCCCTTCAGTTATCAGAGTTTAAAGCAAGCAAGAAGAAGCAAGCATCTAGATATGGTATAAAGAACATCTGACAACTATGGCTACAATGACATTTCTAATGGAAAGAAGCCCTCCATAAATAAGAGGAAGGCTTCTGATATTGATGAAAATGAACAAGAGCTTAATTAGGTTTTATTTGCTAATTGCTTAGTAGAAGATGTGATCGTTAGTGTGATTGTGTGGGTGGTTCCATAACTTTAAGTGACTACATATCCCCATACCGACATACACCCTACTTTTTTGTGAAGGAAGGGGGGTAGGAGGAGAGGGGAGTAATTAGATTGTATAGGATATAAGATGTATGAAAGGAAAATAAACCTTAAGTTTCCCATTAATTCTTTAAAAAACATTACAAGGATATCTTGAAAGAAATCATCAGAACTTTAACATGGGCTAAAACCCTTTTGGAATACAAGGGAGGCCAATAAATGTTAGAGAAAGCGTCGTAATGAGGAAAGATAACATTCAATGGTATTAGTTTTTTGTGTTTGCTTTCTTCCCGTTTTTTGTTATACTTGAAGTTTCAAGAGGAAAGAAAGAAAGAAAGACGAGGCTCTAATATCATCTAGTAGCACTTTACATTCAACCGAAGGGGCCAACAACGAATATAATTAGCTACTCCCCTAAAGGTTCAAAATAAATAACATCAAATGAAAACCTAATACACCCTCCGGATAGTCGTTGTGTTATCATGCAATCTAATTTCACAATGGGTCTCTCTAACTACCAGAGTTCTAATAATGATAAATTTTGGCCGATGGTCCATAATCTCCATTTGTATAAACATAAACATAGCTTCATGATTATAAATCCTAAGATACTATAAAAACCAAAAAAAGCAAACATTTTGATATACTATAAACACCAAACTAAACGATGCTTTTAATGTATACTAGTAATTAAGCACATGCGTTGCACGTGAGAAATTTTTCTTCATATTAATTACTTGAATTTTAGATCTATCATAATTAAGATAGAAATTGAAAATTAACAAAAGTAACAATATGATTAAAAATAAACTTAAATTCTTGTACCAAATTAATCGTTTTATTTCAGTTCACAAAAAAAAAAAAAAACTCAACTCTTTTGAACTCAATTGAAACAATATTTTGGAAAATTCTTGTGAACCTAGTAATGGGGTATAATTAAGAAGTACACAACCTATCTAAGGCCATTGCCTTTGAAACTAGTCCTAAATTCAGGTTTAAGTAAATGGGGCAAAAATTGCTACAATTGGTAGGATGAAGCATAAAATGCACCTACCGGTTAAGTAATCTGATGGTAGGATGGAGCATAAAATGCACCTACCAGCCAAGTCATCTAATAGTAGGACGGAGCATAAAATGCACCTACTAGCTAGCAATTCAAACAGTAGGATAGAGTATAAAATGCACCTACTGACCAAGTAATCCAAGAGTGAGATGGAGCATAAAATGCACTCATTTCTTCATAAGAAAGACAAAGAAAAACAAAAAGAGAGAGAAGAGAAAGATGTTTTCCCTAGTTTACTACCTGGTTTGTAGTAGCAAAAATTGGATTGACTGATGGATGAGTCGTGTATGACTTGGTTGTGCTGATTTAAAGGTTCGCAATAATTAACCTAAAATATTTGTGGAGAAATATGAAGGAGAGTTGAGTTTAAAAATTGGTAGGATAGCTAGTTTGTTCTTGTTCTATTTTTACTTGAATTTTGACTTGCCTGAGGACGGGCAAGGTTTAAGTGTGGGGGATTTGATGAGAATAAAATTTGTCATATATTTATCCCTCAATATTCTGTATTTTACACTTAATAGGTACCTAATTGGACTCATTACACTTGTATTTCGATTTAGGACAGGCAAGAAGGCGATTGAAAGAAAACAAGGCTAATCAGATGATTTTGCACAGTTTCGGCACTGATCAGTGATTTGGGCATAACTCTCAATTCCGGACTCCAATTTGGACAATTAAAGAAGCACTGGAAAGATAAGGAAAAAACCCACAACTTTTATGTTTTGGATTTTGGCAGAATCGGTCCACATCGAAAACGAATTCGGGTCCAAAGTCGGAACAATTTCGCAGCAAGGCCCATTTCACAGCTGAAGCCCACTTCGCAGAAGAGCCTTGAAGCAGCCCGAATTGTTAAAGAAGCCCAACTCGAATTCAAGAACCAAGAGTCCCATTAGAATAGAAGTTGAATGTAATCTCAAGAGAGAGAGTTTTATCAGATTTAAATTTTTAAATTGTAATCCTAGAAAGATAAGAGATTGAGATAAGAATTAGGATAGGATAAGTTTAGATTAGACTAAGACTTTCCAGTTTTGAGGATAATCTCCTAAAGGGAGTTGGAGAACAGCCCTCTCCCCAAATCTATATAAATGGGGGGCGGACTGGCACCTAGGGCATCAAAATCCTCCAAGAAGAGCTTCAGCCTTCAGAGAGAGACATCAGCAACCAAGGAGGAAGAAGTAGAGTTCGCCCCACCTCTCATCTGAAAGCTGCGATTTCATCATGGAGTGTCTGTAAGTTTTTATTTTTGGTTGAAGGGTTAGGGAAGCTTTGATTCTTTAAACATTGTGAGATCTAATTGATTTTTATGTCAGTTCAATGTTTATGGGTATGTTTTCTGCGATTAAATGTGAGGATTATTTTTATTGATTAAGCAAGAAGGGCCCCTTACTCATTCAATGAAAATAA
This sequence comes from Nelumbo nucifera, assembly GCF_000365185.1. Next base: position 1,911,301 of record NW_010729167.1, read on the forward strand.
TCTATGGCCGATTGAACCTCCAGTTTCATATATGATTGGTAGGTTCAATCATGGTGGCAACTAATAGAAATTGATTGCAAAATAGTTTTCGATCTATGTTAGGAAAATGTATGATCTGGTTTAAACGGTCTGAGCTTGTGAGATCGCTGACCAAAATTGGGTCTCTCCCCTCTTAACGCTATTAATAGATTAAATCCTAAGAGCTTGTTTAGGACCGTCTATTGATAAGGGAAGCAACCAAAGAGCTTGTTTTGGTTGTCGACTAATACAAGTAGAGGCTGGCTGTTAGAGCTTGTTAACAACTAAAACTAATTTATTCATAAACATATGAATCCATCATTACATCGATGATCAATGATAAGAATCAAGGCTGAACTTGTTCCTTCAACCGGAAGCCATCTCCCATCGATTTAATCTTTGTTTTCTGTTATTTTCTGTTATTTTCATATTTTCCTTAACTTTACAAACCCCCTTACTTCATTACTCGGAAATAAATCCACCCAATCCCTGTGGAGACGGCCTTGCCCATCACTATCTACAGATTATTAAATCAGAGCAAGAATATTTATCTTTGGTTGGATTCGACACCCACCAATACAACATTAGATATGTGCCCAAAATTTTCTCTATCTTTCTTTTATTTTTGTGATTTTTTGTATTTTTTATTTTCAAAAATTTCATTATTTGACTATGACAACATTTCATTTCAAGGTAAACTTTAAATTTGGCATTCCATTTTCATCATTAATAAAAATACTTCTTACATTTCATACTTATTTATTTTAAAATTTTTATCATTTAATTATGGAATTATTTATTAATCTATTTGACCCCAAATGATCAAATTGCTTGGCCACCATCGGGAATGAAGAAAATGGTTTAGTTTTCAAATTACTTTTCAAAATATTTATTTTTATACTATTAAATTTAATATTGTGGATTTAATTACAAGAATTTAATGATGAGAAAAAATATATCTTAAATATATGATTTAATGAGAGAGAATAGGAAAAAATTTTTATTTCCAATCGTTTTTAAATTTTACATTCAATTTCCATCATTAATAAAAACATTTTTTATTTATCATACTTATTGTTGTTTAATATGCATGTCAAAAATGTTTCCAATTTTTTTATTTTCTATTTTTTTATTTTTGAATTTTATTATTTAATCGTGGCAACATGGATTAAACCATTTGACCCAAAGTGGTTTAATTTCATGCCACCACCTAGATGAAAACTCTATTTTTTCTAGGTAGATTTTAAAAGTATAAGCTTTTATGTTATTGGAGTTATTAATTTGTTAAGTATGGATTTAATTAATAGAACTTAATTATGAGAAGAAACAAAAATAACTTAAATATAAGATTCATTGAACATGAATGCAAGTTAATAAATTAAATATTGGATTTATTGAGAGGAAATTGAATGCATTGAATATCATAAAATTACCTCTTTTCAACTCATTTAATATTAGTAATCAATTACCCTATTTTCTCTCACTTTTTATCAGTAAATTTTGTCATCAAAAAATTTTCAAAAATATTCTTGAGACCATGCTTGCCCACCACCAGGAGAGAAGAAAATAGTTTTGTTTTCAAATTACTTTTCAAAATATTTATTTTTATACTATTAAAATTAATATCATGGATTTAATTACATGAATTTAATGATGAGAAAAATATATTTTAAATATAGGATTTAATTAGAGAGAATAGGAAAATATTTTTATTTCCAATTTACTTTAAATTTTACATTCAATTTCCATCATTAACAAAAACATTTATTATTTATCATACTAATTATAGTTTAATATGTATGTTAAAAATGTCCCCAATTTTTTTCATTTTATCTACTTTTAAATTTTATTATTTAATAATGGTAACATGGATTAACCATTTTGACCCAAATGGTTTAATTTATTACCACCACCTAGTAGAAAACTCTATTTTTTCTAGGTAAATTTTAAAAGTATAAACTTTTATGTTATTGGAATTATTAATTTGTTAAGTATGAATTGATTAATAAAATTTAATTATAAGAAGAAACGAAAATAACATAAATGTAAGATTCAGTGAACATGAATGCAAGTTAATAAATTAAATATTGGATTTACTGAGATGAAATTGAATGCATTGAATATCATAAAATTACCTCTTTTCAACTCATTTAATATCAATAAACTATTACCTTATTTTCCATCACTTTTTGTCAATAATTTTAAATGTAGAAGAGTAAGTTTTGTCATAAAAATTTTCAGAAATATTCTTGAGGCCATTCGTACTTTTTATAGTACAAATTTCAACATTCTATATAGAAAATGCATTTAAGTTGTTTTATTCTATGGAATGATTATATAAACAAAAGAATTAAGAAACAAAAATATATAATAGATCTAAATTCAAGGAAATACAAAACTTAACATATCGTAGATTATGCAAATCTACTTGGCTTTCTTTGGTGGCGAATCTACTTTCTCCAATGTATAGTTCTCCACAAACACCTACAAAAAGTTTAAGTTTTGTTAGAAACGAAGAGAAATGATTAGTAAATTGTGTAATTATATTCACCTTGTGCAGAATGAAGTTGATCGAATTGGAATCATTATGGTCATAGGTGAATCTACCCACTACAAAAAAAAACAAGTTATTGCTGGCAGTTTGGGTCCGCCGGCAAAAACTACATGACCGCCAGCATTGATCTATGCTAGCCATCTACCGGAGGTCTTTCTTTCCCGATATAATCACTGTCGGCAAAAATATGACCGGTAGGAAATCTGTACAAAACCGCAGGCATAGGTGGCATCAATTTTGGCTATTAAGTATTGTCGGTGGTTTGTTAGAATTGCTAACTTGTCCTTTATTACTACTGGGAAAAGTAAAAAACAAATATTTTGAAATGTGTAGGTATGTACCGCTCACCCGGGCCCTCAAAGAACACTTAGACACCAAGAGTAATACCATAAAATCACTTATGAGCAGCTTGTAACCAACCCCCACGCTGCAATGAACTAGCGGTACACCGCCACCTTTGCGATGAACCCGTAAAACATTAAGCAAAACTGCGATAAACCAACGGTCCACCAAGTCCAGTCAACGCCCGAACCTAAATGAACCTCAAAAAGACCCATCCAAGAGGCCCAAACACACCTAAGTGTGCAGTGGAGCCACACCTACTGTGACGTGCAATGAACTCACAACCTTCAAGCCCACTCTAGATGACAAGTTAGAAAGGATAGTAGGCGAAGCCCACGGTGAGGCCACGTGTGCCTGAACACACATGAACCCACGACAGCCAAGGACTTTGTGAACCACCACGTGGAACTGACGAAGTACCAACCACCGAATGGTGACATCATTGTTGCCACATAGGATTAGTTATGACACACAAAAAGGTAGTAGCACACGTGAGTAATGAGGTATCTCAAGGATAAGGAAAGCCAATCCTTGAGAAGATCCTCATGAGACACGTGGCGATACCCCATTAGTGCATCCAACAATTAACAGTGAATCAAATATTCCCTTCCCCGATACAAAGCAAATATCCTCATCTCCTACCTTTTAGGATCTCGGGACCTCCTCCATAAATAGAGATCCTCCTCACATTGGAACTCATCGGATCCTAAGCATGTTACCATCTAGTACTCCCGATGCCCTAACTCTCCGATCATGCAACCCTGACCTAAGAGCCTAATCCTTCCTTCCTTACGGGCCTTCCTTTGTCTTTCAAAGAGACCACCCTTCACCCCAGCCTTACACTCCTATAGTAAAATCTTTGGTTCGTCTTTGATCATAGAGAATGGCCTCAACGAGAACCAACCTCACCACCATCCTTGAGGAGCAAGACAATACTCAGGAGAACACCAACCTCAAAGCTGAAAACCAGCCTGAAATGCAAACGCCCATCCAAGCAGATATTGAGATCTTGTCAAGCAAGGTCTACGGGTTTGAGGTGCTTTTCAAAGAATGGTTCAGAAAACTCGAAGAGAGCCAAGAAGAGACAAGGAGCGCTCCCCAGATCCTACTCAATTGTTCCAAGCCATACAAACCCCTACCGCTACTATTCCCGACACCTCGAATTCCAACCCCAACCCCAGTCGCCACGCCGCTAACCCTATACCCACCACCCCAGAACAGCCCAACAGAGCCAACCCTAATCCAACTCAAACATGTCATAAGACCACTCACCAATTTCACACCTTCCCCCACACCGACCTGATAACGGAGACCCCTCTCAACCGAGATGAGCTGAGGGAATACGTCAAGGGGCTGGTAGTCGAAAGCAGCAACTGGGTCCAGGATTCGGCCGTCTTGCAAAAGCCCTACTCTGATCGCATCCTATACAGGCCCTACCCTATCGGGTACACCCCTCCTCAACAATGGCCTCAGTACAATGGACAGAGAGGTAGCCTGCAGGATGACGCCAGCAAGTTCGAGGACATCCTCGGTTCATTTGCTCTCGACGGAGACCTCAAAGTGTGAGAGTTTTCAAAGTTGCTGACTGGCCTAGCATACACATGGTTCATAAGTTTCACCCCTGGGAGCGTCAATTCATGGGGTGAAATAGCCAAGACATTTTTGTCAAAATGGTTCACCTTAGAAAGGAAACTGATAATGGCCGATCTACAGAACATAAAGCAAGGACGAGTTGAAGATCTCCTGGCCTACATCATGAGATTCCAGAAACTTACTCATTCTGTCTTCGATGAGCATGCCACTGAAAGAAGCTTTGTCAAGTAGTGTGTCCAAGGTATGCGCCCTACCTATAAAATCGGCATCGAAAATATCGAAGTCGAAACCTTCAGCCAACTCTGGAGATGCACGGAGAGAACGACGCAAACCGTCAAAGACACTTCTCCTTACAACAGAAACGAGGCATACATGGTTGACAGGAGGCCCAGGAATAACGGAGGAGCTAGACAAGGGCCGTATCAGCAAGACAATACTCAGGGGAAGAGAATCCCACTACCAACCCCTCCTTTCCCCTACACAAGGAAGGAGGTGATCATGATTATGAATAAGCTAGTAGACGATAGGGTCATCAACCTTCTACTACCACTACCAGGAGTAGACCCAGATAAACACAAGCGTGGAGGAAGGTGATGCAACTACCATCAGACGCCTCACCATGACTTAATGGACTGTTTCACCTTGAGGAGGATATTCGCACAGAAAGTAAAGTTAGAGCAATTTATAAAGAAAGACCCGGCTCACATGGAAATTGACCCCCTCCCGGCCCATACCCAAGAAGGTAGCTTCAACATGGTAGGGGCGTCCGGAAAGTACCAGGCTGACGCTCTGATAGAAAAGCTGGAGCAAAGAGAAGAACTACAATAGTTCTTCACCAAACAGGGGGCCAACACAACAACACAAAAGTTGGCCATCAAGGCATTGGTCGAAGTATTCCGGCACCCCCTGCAACCATAGTAGTGTCAAGTTCACAACAGACGACATGTTGGCCGTTGATGATCCTCACCACAACAAACCCTTGTACATCATGGCAAGGATAGGGGGCTTTGACATGAGAAGAACGATGGTTGACCCGGGAAGTTCGGTTAATTTCATCTCCATCCATACACTAGAGTTATGAACATTCAAAAGCAGGACATCAAAGGATTGCCTCTAGAAGTAACAGACTTCAACGGGAACCCATCCGTCACCAAAGCGTCCATCGAACTACAGGTGGCGATCGAACCATTCACCATAACGCAAGAGTTCCAGGTAATCCCAAGAAGGACCTACTATCACATTCTCTTGGGGCGTCCATTGATACACGACTTGGCCCTCGTCCCATCGACATACCACCAATGCATCAAAGTCAAACACTGAGGGAGATCGATAAGGATGTTGGCAACCAGGGCCCCGTTTGACAAAACCGAGATGCACCTCCAAGACGTCATCTACTTCACAGAGTTAGTAGAGGATGGTGAAATAAGAATAGCCAAAATCGAGGGAACAAAGCTACCATGCCCACGTGAGAGCGAACCCGCAGGAGCATTAGAACGTCGGAAAAGGAGCATATGTGTTAGGATGGCAGGTGACAATGGGAAGGAATACTACACCATCGTCGAGGACAATGAGGACGCTGAACCACTTGTAGCTAAGAAAGTGATCCCTGAGGTATGATGATTTCGTAATTTGTTTACATAGCCTTATCGCAGATTGTATTAAAAAAATGAAGTTTAACTTATATTTTCCAAATCAAATATATTTTTTTTCAAAAACTTTGCATGTCTCTAACGGAAGACTCTAAGTAATGTCTCAACCAGTACCATTTCACTACATCGCAAACCGATGTCGCTACGATCTTACCATCAGGCAAAATTCCAACTACTGAACACGACACAAAGGTACAACATTAAAATCACAAACCTATATAGACACGAATTTCCCCAAAATTTGAAACAAATAAACTTGGACAACTTCAGGAGTTGATAGATAGATACATTCCGAGGTGCATGACGGGCTCCATCAACACGGTCGAGGAACCATTAGAGGAGATTAATCTAGCAACTGATGGAACAGATAAAAGATCTTTATACATATCCACCAAGCTAGCAGCCAGAGACAAAGGAAAACTCATCGCACTTCTAAAAGGTAAGGAAATATCCTTATCATAGAAGCTTTAGAACCCAAAACCAGTCTAACCTGCATCTCTCTCACGGAATTTCAGGATATATTTGCCTAGTCATATGACAAGATGCCAGGACTCGATTTAGAGCTTGTTCGCCATTCTCTATGCATAGATCCAAAGTTTCGGCCAGTGAAGTAGCTGCAAAGGATCTTTAATCCGGAAATAACTTTAAAGATTGAGGAAATAGAGTGGCTTTTGAAAGTAGGCTTCATCAAACCTATAGCTCATCCTCAATGGCTTGCTAATGTAATTCCAGTAAAGAAGAAGAATGGGCAATAGAGGTTAGTACCTTTCCCGCCTAGTCCCTTAACAATAGTCAAACACCCAAATACTAACATCACCTTATCGCAGATGTTGCGCCAATTTTAGGGACCTAAACAGGGCATATCTAAAAGACGAGTTCCCTCTCCCCAACACGGAGGTGTTGATAGACTCAACCACGGGTCATGAGCTTTTCTCCTTCCTAGATGCCTACAATGGGTACAACCAAATTTTCAGGGACCCTGCAGACGCACCTCACACAGCCTTCAAGACACCCATAGGGAACTTTTATTACAAGATGATGCCCTTCGACTTGAAGAATGCTGGAGCCACATACTAGAGAGTGATGACTAGTGTTGTTCATGACATGATCCATAAGGAAATAGTGTTACGTGGATGAAATAATCACCAAGGTAAGGAGAAAAGAAGATCACTCAGAGGTTTTGAGAAAGGTATTCACGAGATGTAGAGAATTCAAGTTAAGATTGAACTGGGTAGATCAAACCGGGATATACCCAGATGAAAGCAAAGTCAAAGCCATCTTAGACCTTTCGCCACCAACGAATGAGTCCTAGTTCAAAACATTCCTAGGAACTCATATTTAAGAAGGTTCATCCTTGGCCTCGCGCACACAGCTTTGTCATTGATGAAATTAGTCAAGAAGTCTGCAGAATTTAGATGGACTCAGGAACATGAAAATACCTTTGAGCAATTAAAGGCAACACTAGCAAGGGCACCGACAATGTTGATGCCCAAATATAGGCGAGAATTCAGAATATACATCACAACAGGGACATAGGCCATAGGATGCCTACTAGCATAGGAGGACAAGGGCAAAGTGGAACTCCCCTAATATTATGCCAGTAGAACCCTCAAACCAATGGAGAAGAACTATTCCCACATGGAGCAACAATGCCTAGCCCTAGTTTTTTCTACATAGAAATTTAGACATTACATCCTAGGGCAAAAGGTGAGGCTCATTGCACAAAATGACCTAATTAAGTTCTTCATGGACAGACTTCCTCTCTCTGGCAGACTTGTCAAGTGGATGGTGCAACTCAACGAGTATGCAATAAAGTACACACAACATAAAGCCATTAAGTGTCAGGCAGCAGTGGACCTACTGGCCACTTTCCCATCGAGCTCTGACTTTTCCATATCAGAAGAGGTTCCCAGAGACATACCCATATTCACCCTAGCCAAAAAGTAGAGAGTGGATCCTAACCTTCGACAGGAGCAGCACGAACCCCTTGGCCGACACTGGAGTAACCTTTACTTCCCTTGACAGACAAAACCTCTGCTTACTCATTTAAGCTTCAATTCCCATGTTCCCACAATATAGCAGAGTACAAAGCATTGGTCCTCGACCTAATAAAAGTCATAGAAGCCAGTGCAAAAATGACAAAGGTAATTGGTGGCGCCAAGCTGGTGATCGGACAGCTTGATGGAAGCATGACCGTGAAGGGCTAACCATCCTACCATATAGGACACTGATCCAAAAGCTAGTTCGCAACCTGGATGTAGAATTCAAACATCAGAATAGAGGAAAAAATAGGTTCACCGATGCATTAGCAACCTTAGGTTCGAAGATGCAAGCCAATCCAAAGCCGATATGGATTACCATCCAATTGGTTGACAAACAATCAACTTTCACCCTGAGAGACCGAGTGGAAGATGAGGAACAAATAGCAGCTGACGATTGGAGGTATGAAGTAATAAAGAAGCCAAAAAGTCAGGCCATAGGGATACAAGACATTAGGCTAATTGCAAAGTTCCAACTAGTGAACGGGGTGCTATATCACAGAGAATTAGATGGCATAAGGACAAGGTGCCTAGGCAAGTCATAGGTGGAAGCGGTGCTGCACGAAGTTCATAAGGCCAATTGTAGGGATGTCACAAGTACCCTATTCCATAAACTGCAACGGTAAGGGTATTACTAGCCCACGATGAAGTGGGACTCTACTAAGGTACAAAGTGAATGTGACAAATGCGTTCCACAAACTAATAGCAAAGAATGTTTAGTAGTCTGTGATGAGGACTGGAGGAGGATGTACATAGAGTACCTACGGGAACACACTCCCCATCGATATCCAATTGTAGAGGAAGCTATTATCTAAGGTCAAGAGGTTCTACCTCCAAGATGGAGTGTTGTATAGGAAATTGCACGCAGGAAAACCTCTGTGATTTTTAGCCAATGAGGAAATCGAAGACGTATTAGAAGCAGCCCATAGTTTTGAACCTACAACCAACCAAGGTCAGCTTGCCCTACATAACCATATCCTACACGCAGCGGCATGTGCGCCAATGTCACAAGTGCAAATCCATGGCAAAAGAATCCACAAGCCTGCCAACAGCCTGGATCCAATCATCACACCCTGGCCCTTTCACACTTAGGGGGTAGATCTTATAGGAAAGATGCACCCACCCTCTAGGGGGTATTGTTTCATCATCATAGCCACAGATTACTTCACTAAGTGGGCAGAAGCCATTTCCCTACGACAAATCTGTGCAGCCAACATAGCGAACTTCCTGAGACAAAACATAGTCCATAGATTCGGGGTACCAATGCGGATACTGACCGATAATGGCAAGTCCATCAAAAACCAAGAAGTCTGTGACCTCCTAGGGAAGTACGAGGCAAGATTAAGAACGTCTACAACATATTACCCCTAGGGAAATGGTCAAGCAGAGGCCACAAACAAGACACTACTAAGAATGTTGAGCAAAACAGTGGCCGATAATCAAAGGGATTGGGCAAATAAACTATTGGAAACACTTTGGGCTTATCGCACATCTATCAGAAAAAGCACACAGGCAACACCCTACTCCTTATTCTACGGTCAAGAAAGCAATACTCCCAACAGAGATAAAAGTTGTATTTGCTAGGGTAGCCTTCATAATGGGTAAGAAGATCAGGTCAGAAGACTTAGATGCATTACTTGCAAACAAACTCGAGGTAGTAGATGAAATTAGATATGCAGCCTCGCAGAAGCAAAGCAAAAACAAACAGGCCCAAGCTAACAACTTCAATAGACACTTAACGCCTAGAAGCTTCAAAGAAGGGAATAAAGTATTAAAGACAGCTCTCAATGTTAGACAAGGCAGGTCTGTAAGAAAGTTCGCACCAACATGGGAAGGGCCCTACTTGATAAAAGAAGCTCACTGCTTGGGCTACTATGTACTAAAAACTGTAGATACAGGAAAAGATGATGAAACCATAAATGGTTACTGGTTGAAAACTTACTTTGATTAGATATGTACTTCTGTAATCACACAAGCCAATGCACATGTTTTATGAATAAATCTACTATGTTTTGCATGATCATTTTTTAACTCTTTGCTTGCGATGAAGTCTTGCATTATCATTAAGATAAAGTTGCCCTACCCTTCAACTAAGAATATATGCATCTGTAACAAAATGAATTATTCTTTTATTTTCTCATATACATGTCTTGTTCATAACCATAATTTGTGACAAAATGAATGATCAATCTTTTATTTGCTTACATACATATCTTACTTATAGCCATACATATCTTTTACTTTCTTACATACATATCTACTAAGCCCTAGCACCCCGGGCACATATACAAAGCCTTGGACACCCTGGGCACCTTAGTAAGCCTCGGCACCCCAGGCACACTACAAAGCCCTAGACACCCCAGGCACATCAATAAGCCCCAGCACCCCAGGCATAGACAAAGCCCTGGCAACCCAAGGCACAAACAAAGCCCGGGAAACCCTAGGCACAAACAAAGCTCTGGCAACCCCAAGCACAAACAAAGCCCTAGCAACCCCAGGCACAGCTGAAGTCCTAATGAACCTAGGTGCAACCACACCCCATGTAATCACTAGGGGGCTTTACCGATGGCAGAAGTGATTCCTAGTCAATTCATACAGACACTCTATCGAAATGCGATGAACTAATGGAAGATAAACTTCATTTGTCTCTATATTGATAATAAAACTTTGCTAACAAACATCATTTCACTTCTCAAAACATAGTTGCGATGAAAATCCAACCTATGCTACCTACTTATACCATGATTGAGCCCAACTAACGACAAAACAGGAAAGATACAAGGAAGATTGGCATGACTCCTACACAAGGATGGCACACGTCCATGAAATCATCGGGGGATCCATTGACAGAACGCATGACCCCCCCACCAAATTTCACAAACACAGATACCCACTCCCATAGCAAAATCTGGGAGACCAAATTTCACCCACGCAACATTGACAATAATATGCCACTTGCATTAACGAGTGCGACAGAATTAGCGTCCATTGCATAGCTCATCAATAGTTTGCGATAAGGTGATAGCCCACACCACTTGCCCTTTATAAATAACCCATGATAAAGCAACATTATGCTCGCCCTCAACTATGATAAAGCCGACTAGGGAATTCGTTAAGTTACGCTCACCACTAAATCTCTATTGCACGACATGTGTAAACACGAGAGCAGCATACCACGATCAAGTCTTCTAAATATCCAAACTACAAATTACCGCTCATAGAGCCCATCTCGAAGACCCAGTCATAACAAATGACACACTTAATAACCCCTATAAAACACACTAGTAACCTCGTTCAATTACCTTAAAACACTGTGATAAACGCTACCGCGTAAGACCAGAAGCACACAATGTGACTAACAAGGTTAAACACAATCAAATTCTTTACAAAATGGATACTGAACTCAATCAAATTTTGTACTATTTAACAAAATTATTATTATACAATAACGGGACAATCTTGGAATAGTCCATTACACCACAACAAAATTAATGGTCACTTGGCCCACTCTTTCCATATGGCGGATATGGTGTCCAATACCCCGCTAGTTTTTTCAAACTTCTTCATGTCCTCCAACTCCGCTTTATATTCTTCAAGGATCCACTCCAACTGTGCGCATTCTTCCCTTAAATCCTCGAGCTTCTTTGTGACTCTAACAACAACTGCCTCAATTACCTTCTGGCGCCCACAAACATCCTTCATGGAACGGAACAGATCAATCTAAGGTGTGTCCTGGCTAACATTCCAAAAGGCGTGCGCTAACACCACAACACGCTCCTCGATTTAGTCCATGAAAAAACCCATCGACGAAAATGCCCGACACGCCTCCAGCCAGCAGATAAAATCAATCCATAAGAAATCCTCTGACGGATGGGCCATTACCCGACTCATCAACGTGGCAACAGTATTCAGGGCAAGGCCTACAATATCCAGATGCAGCCTTCCTTCGGGTAACTAAATGATAAGCCTATATTTCTACATATTTTCATACATCTAACTTGATGATTTTGGTAATAATGTTTTTGGAATTAGCATGGTATTGCACTAATTATGATGAAATTGTCTTGCAAGGTGATTTGTAGTTTAATTGTGAAATTTTAAGGAGGATTTTGATTTACTTGATCAAGATAATCATAGAGGAAGGACCATGCAACAATGATGCTCCTTGATGTAGCCATGAAGGAGAGAATCCATTGAAATCGGATTTGATATGCATGCACAAAAAAGGGAAATTTAATGTTTTGATATAGTTCTCGTATTTTAGGCATAACTTCCTGCATATAACTCGGATTGAGGTGTGTCAAATGGATAATTAAAGCTAAGAGATATGACTAAAACTTATGTTTATCGATCACCACAATTCCACCGCCAACTAAGTGCAATTTGAGCTACAAGTTTCGGGTCTGACAGTTGGCAGTGCAGAAGAGATAGGCATTCAACTTTGATAAAGACTAAGAGACCTAATTTGTGTTGAATTAGGAGTCTAGGGGGGTTGCACTATAAAAACAATCATAGACTCAAGACAAAGGGCACACCCTTAGAGAGAATTCGGTAGAGAAGAAAAGAAGTAGTCTTAGCACATTAGAAGAGGAGAGGAAGCAGTTTTAGCATGCTAGGAAAGGAGAGGAAGAATCTAAATCCAAGAGGGAGGAAGGCTTAGTTGCTGCACTTGTCTTCTACCTTCAAAGGCTATAGTTTTCTTGTTATTCTATTCATTCCTTGATGTGTTTTTGTTGTGTTTCTTCTTTAATTTTCTTGAATGTGTTGAATTTAATTATGTCTAGCTAAATTCTCTTAGCTAGGGTTTAGATGAATTTTGATCTTAAGATTATATAGTTATTTGTTTAATTCAATTCAAGACATTTATTATTTGCATGAGGAATTTTTATTGTTGTGCTTAATGCTTTAAAAGAATTGACCAATCTTTTAATGATTCGATGATTCATGCATGACTGACCAAAGGATTGTTATGAATTAGATCCCTAGGCAATAAAAATCGCATGWTAGACTATGATATCGAAAGATGATTAGCTCATGTGTGGGAATCAATGATGCTTAGTGAGTCAAATCCCCTTCTACGATTAGAGGTTTCCAAATAACTTAATGCTTATTTTTCCTTTTGACAACCACTTAGAAATTTGATGGTAAAATTGGATTAATAAAGGATTAATATGACTTGAGAAAGCTTATTAATTAATTTAGGGAAATCCACAATCACATGCAAATAACTTTAATCTACCTTAGGGTAATTTCGGTCTTGAGTTGGATTAAATAGGTAATTATATAACCTTGATTTAATGAAATATAAACCCAAGCTGCATTCATTCATCGATTCAGTTTTTATTAAGTTCATGGATTTGCATTAATTATTTTAGTTTTTATTCATTCAATTGATTCATGAGTCAAACTTAGGTTAGTTTAAAATTGATTACTATGATCTACTCTCTATAAGCTTGACACTTTTCTCAACATTATATGCACATTTGACTAAGGTACACTTGCCTAATTAACTGTGCATAAATCACACAATACGTTTTTGGTGCCGTTGTCGGGGACTAGTTTATTCCATATCAAAACTACCTAAATTAGCCTTAGATTAAACATTTAGTTGTTTTAGGATTTAAAATTTTCTTTTCTATTTTCAATTTCTGTTGGGTTCGGCTTTATAAATTTTTTTTTGGAAATTTTTAATTTTTTCTTTTCTTTGTACGTTCCTAGTGCATGACACACACTAGTGGTGGAGAATTAATACCCCTTGATCAAGAAATCAAAAGGACTTTGAAAAAGCGAACAAGGGAGATAAAGAAAAAGATGGCTCAAGACAAAAATAATCCAAGAACATTGAGCTCCTATGCTATACCTACTTTGGATGGTACTATATCAAGCATTAGGAGGCCGAATGTGCAAGCAAACAATTTTGAGATCAAGCCTGCAATTATTTAGATGATCTAGATGAGTGTGCAACTTTTTGGCCCCAATGATGACCCTAACTCTCATATTGCTAATTTTCTTGAAATATGTGATACTTTTAAGCATAATGGAGTTAGTGATGATTCCATTAGACTTGGGTTGTTTCCCTTCTCCTTAAGAGATAAAGCAAGAGATTGGCTTAATTCTCTTCCTGTAGGTTCGATTACAACATGGGATGACTTGGCAAAACAATATTTATCTAAGTATTTTCCACCTATTAAAATGGCTAAATTAAGGAATGACATAACAACTTTTTTTCAATTTGACAATGAAACCTTATATGAGTCACAGGAGAGATTTAAGGAACTGTTTAGGAAGTGTCTTCACCATGGTCTACCTGTTTGGATGCAAGTGCAAACTTTTTATAGTGGCATTAATCAATCTAATCATTCAATGTTAAATGCAGCAGCAGGTGGTACCCTTATGAGGAAAACTCCCAAAGAAGCATATGAACTTTGGGAGGAGATGGTGGCCAATAGTTATCAATGGGGCAATGAGAGAACAAATAAAAAGGGAGTTATAATTTATAATGTTGATTCTATCACTACTTTATCAGCTCAACTTTTTGCATTAAATAAGAAATTGGAAAATTTGGGGGTTTCTGCTATGAATGTTTCTTCTGTTCATTTTCCTTTTTGTGAGCTCTGTGGGCAAGGGGGACACGCTAGTGTAGACTGTCAAGTAGGAAATCCATTTTCTTCTTCTTCTGAACAAGCTAATTTTGTTTCTTATGGTGGCAACAGGTCTAATTTCAATCCCTACTCCAACACTTATAATCCAGGATGGAGAAGCCGTCCAAATTTTTTTTGGAGTAATAACCAACATAGGGCACCTCCTGGCTTTCAACAGCAACACCAACAAAATCCACAAGAGAAGAAGATAAATTTGGAGTATATGATGGCAAAATTTATCAACAATACGGAGGCAAGAATTCAAGGGTTGGAAATTCAAATTGGACAACTTGCTCAAGCAATTTCAACAAAGCCACAAGGAGGATTACCTAGTAATACTGAGAAGAATCCCAGGGAACAAGTAAAGGCCATCACTCTGTGAAGTGGAAAAGAACTTAGAAAAGAAGAAAGAGATGATGAGCATGTAAAAGAGGAAGAAAGCCGAAACCTTGAAGCCAAAGAAGGAGACAGCGAGTCATCAATGGAGAAAAAGGGAAGTTCTTCTACTCTTAATTTAAAATCTTACAAACCCTCTCTTCCTTTTCCTAAAAGATTTCTTAAGGCTAACTTGGATAAGCAATTTGCTAAATTTGTAGAGGTGTTTCAAAAATTGCATATTAACATCCCTCTTCTTGATGCTATTTCCCAGATGCCAAGTTATGCCAAATTCCTGAAGGAAATAATTTCAATCAAAAGAAAGTTGGAGGAGTTTGAGATGGTAAAACTTAATTACAAATGCTCAACAATCCTACAAAATAAATTACCCCTAAAACTCAAGGATTCAAGGAGCTTCTCTATTCCGTGCACTACTGGAAAAATTAATTTTGACAAGGCTTTATGTGATCTTGGTGCAAGCATTAATTTGATTCCATTTTTCTGTCTTCAAGAAGCTTGGGTTGAACGATCCAACACCTACCACTGTTTCTCTTCAATTGGCTGATAGAAGTATCAAATATCCAAGGAGAGTAGTGGAAGATGTTTTGGTAAAAGTAGATAAATTTATTTTTCCTGTTGATTTTATCATTTTGGACATGGAAGAAGATTATGATATGCCCCTAATTTTAGGGAGACATTTTCTTGCCACAAGAAGAGCTTTAATTGATGTCCAACAAGGATAACTTAGCCTTAGAATTAATGATGAGGAAGATATTTTTAATGTGTTTAAGGCTATGAAACATTCCAATGATGAAAAAGAAGTCTTAATGATAGATTGCATTGATGATTTGGTAGATAGAAAGTTTCATGCATTAAGGTTAGATGATCCCATAGAAAATTACATTGCTAACTCTTTTGATGTGAAGGAACAAATTATAGATGAAAAGCATAAGGAGGCCATAGGCTACTTGGGAGAAAAGTAAAGAGGATTCATGACAAAAATAGAAAAAAAATTTCCTTTGGATATTTCTTCTTCTTCTTCAAAAGCCAAACCATCAATTGAGATGCCTCCTACTCTTGAACTTAAATTACTTCCTTCACATTTAAAATATGTTTATTTGGGGAATTAATTTACCTTACCTATGATTATTTCTTCTTACTTGGCAGGTCTTGAAGAAGAAAAGTTGATAAGGGTGCTTACGGAGCACAAAAGGGCAATTTGATGGAGCATTGGCGACATACTAGGAATAAGCCCATCAATTTGCATGCACAAAATCTTGATGGAAGAAGGATTCAATCTTATGGTGCAACCCCAAAGGAAGTTAAATCCTAATATGAAAGAGGTAGTAAAGAAAGAGGTGATAAAATGGCTTGATTCAGGTATTATCTTTCCTATCTCTGATTCTTTTTGGGTAAGTCTTGTGCAAGTTGTGCCTAAAAAAGGTGGGATCACTGTGGTCAAAAATGAAAATCATGAATTAATCCTTACAAAGGATAGTAACAGGTTGGAGGGTATGTATCGACTATAGGAAATTGAATGATGCTACTAGATAATATCACTTTCCCCTTCCCTTTATTGATCAAAGGAAATTCTATTATTTTCTTAATGGTTATTCTGATTATCACCAAATTCCCATTGCTTCTGAAGACCAAGAAAAAACTACCTTTAAATACCCCTATGGAACATTTGCATTTAGGAGAATGCCTTTTGGTTTATGCAATGCCCCCTACTACTTTTCAAATATGCATGATGTCTCTATTTTCATATTTCATTGATGATTTTATGGAGATATTTATGGATGACTTTTATGTTTTTGGATCTTCATTCGATGCATGCTTGCATAGTTTATTTTTTATGCTTAAAAGATGTGAGGAATCTAACCTTATTCTTAATTGGAAAAAATATCACTTTATGGTTAGGGAAGGAATTGTTTTAGGCCACAAAATATCTTCTAATGGTATTGAAGTGGATAGAACTAAAATTGAATTAATTGAAAAGCTTCCTCCTCCAAAATTGTTGAAAGAAGATAGAGGTTTTTTGGGACATGCAGGCGTTTACAAGAGGTTCATTAAGGACTTTTCTAAAATTGATAGGCCTTTAACTAATCTTTTAGTGAATGATGCATCTTCTATGATTGATAGTGCTTGTTTACATGCATTTAATTGCTTAAAAGAGAAATTGATCCAAGCCCCCATAGTTTCAGCCCCCATCTGGAATTTACCTTTTGAGACCATGTGTGATGCAAGTGATTATACTTTAGGTGCAATTTTAGGACAAAGAATAGACAAGAAATTTCGTACCATTTATTATGCAATTAGAACCATGAATGATGCACAAAGAAACTATTCAACTGAAAATGAACTACTTGCTTTAATATTTTCTATTGAAAAATTTAGACCTTATTTGATCTTGTCTAAAGTGATTGTCTATACTGACCATTTTGCACTGAAGTATCTACTTGCTAAAAAAGATGCAAAACCTAGGTTGTTAAGATGGATTTTTTTGTTGCAAGAATTTGACCTAGAAGTCAAAGACAAGAAAGGCATTGAAAACATGGTAGCTGATCACTTGTCTAGATTGGACGGGGAGTATGTGGAGAGCATGAATGAACACCCTTTGCATGATGAATTTCCTAATTAGAAATTATGCTTTGTGCATGATAATGATAAACCATGGTATGCTGATTTTGCTAATTTTCTTGTAGGTAATGAGTTGCCCCTGACATTTCTTTTCATCAAAAGAAAAAAAAATTATCTGATGTAAGGCACTATCTTTGGGAGGAACCATATCTATACAAGATTTGTGCAGATAGCATGGTGAGAAGATGCATACCAAATGAAGAGATGCAGAGTATACTCAATTTTTGTCATGAAAAAGAAACAGGTGGATACCATGAAACATCCAAGACGGTGGCAAAGGTCTTACAAAGTGGATTTTATCAGCCTACCTTATTCAACGATGCTTATGCATATGTAAGTTCTTGTAATCGATGCCAACGGACAGGTAATATATTAAGGAAAAATGAGATGCCCCTAAACAATATTCTCATTTGTGATATTTTTTATATTTGAGGCATTGATTTCATGGGTCCTTTTTCAAAATCTTTCAATAATGAGTATATACTTGTAGCTATTGATTATGTGAGTAAATGTGTGGAAGCAATTGCATGTCCCACTAATGATGCTAAGGTTGTAAACAAATTCTTAAAAAAAATATTTTTACTAGATTTGGTACATCGAGGGCTATCTTAGTGATGAAGGTAAACACTTTTGCAATAAATAATCAGAAGTCGTGCTCACTAGCCCTCTACTCCATTCTTGCTAAAGAATTCGGTTCTTGCTGAAGATTCGTCCTGCTGATCCTACTTCACCTCACACTGTGTCATCTTCAGTGGAGGCAGGTTTTGGTTTTCTCCTTGGGTGTGAACACCTTCATTGGAAGTTACTGCTATTTTGTATCAGGTATATCCCTCTCCTCCCTTTTGGTTTCAGATCTGATCCGGTTTGGTTCAAGATTGATCATTGAAAATGCAGTTTTCTAAAATAGGGAATGCGATTCCTAGACGAGAGAGAGAGAGAGAGAGAAATTTTTGAACTTCGCCCAACCATCCTGCAGGGTTCGTCCATCCATATGATGGATCTCTCATCCCTCCAGTGGTATCAGAGCCAGGTTCAAATCTTGAACCGAATTAAACCAGATATGAATCTGTGCAAATGGGCAGAAGGCGTTCTACCCGATTTGCGCAGTTAGCATTTTTCTGGGAAATCGGTTCCCAGTTTTTGGGCGAATGATCTGAAATTAAATCTTTATTAATATGATTTATATTTAGAACTGTTCTATATATTTTTCTTGGATTTTGGGTTGTTCATATGGTGGAGATCGAATTCTTTTATTGGCGTAGGAAATCTGCAATATCTTCTATTCATTCTTGGTCTGTAATTAAGCTTATTTTTTTTATTTTAGATGGAATGTGTAGGAATTTGAATCTAATGTAATATTAATAGAAAAATTAGATTTTCTATTTTTATTTCATTCGAAGACGAAGCTGAAAACGCAAAGGAGAGAATTTCACAGTACAACCCATATACCTAGATAATTTTAATTGGTAATATTATGAAATTAAATGGGCTTTATTTATGGGTTTTATAGTTATTTATATGATTGGATCAATTATGGATTTGATACATGTAATGTGTGGATGTTTGATGTGCTACGTTCATCGGCCATAAGCACTTAGCCCATGCTGATTCGATAGTGGCTCTTTCGCACATCATTGCCATGGTGTCCATAGGATCATTGGATGATCTCCCCATTGAATGGGCCCCACATTAGCTTCCTCCCCAAGAGGAACTGCACGGAACCCTAGCCGTTTAGGGACCATCTAAATCTGGCTTTATGAAAGCCAGTGGGAGCCACTTTGGTTTGACCTAAATCAGAACTAGGCCGAGTTTTTCATATGATGAATTCTCTAAAGGTCTTCCATCATTACTATAAAGGTTGGATGTATTGATCGGTGGGGATGCAACATAAAATTGGGTTATCCATCTACTAATGCAATTGGCAGGATTGCTTCATAAGATGATAGGGGCGTCATAGACCGATGTAGGAGGGGCATATCCTAAAATGGAAGACTCTCACATGGTACCTTGGCGTTCACGAACATGATGGGTGAGCACTTACTAGATAGAAAGGTTTAACCTAAAATAGCTATGTACCTTGGCGTTCAGGAACATGATGGATGAGTGGATGAGATCCTTCACAGAAGGTGGTGGGGTTTTGCAGCTGAAACAATTGGCTCCATGCATCCCATGTAGTTTCCCACATTTCCAGGGATACAACTGTCTCCGTCACTGAGATTGGAGGGAATCTCAGATATGCCCAAAATGGAAATGGAACATAGATTAAAAACCCTTTCTATGTGATGACATGAATTAATTAGGTTGTGGACTTATAAATTTGCCTTGCCTTTACCAGAAATGGCAAACGGAAACTTCACCAAATTGTTGGATGATAACAAACTCAAGGGCCCTAATTATGCTGACTGATTCCGAAGCATTATGTTGGTTCTAACGTCGGACAAATTGGACAAAATTGCTAAGAACCCTACTCTGGATCATCCGGGTGACAGGGATTCTGAGGCCCGAAGAAGAGAGTATCAAGAATGGAAAGAGAAAAATTTTCTTTCCCGATGTTATATTATAGCCTCTTTAGACAATCTGAAACAACGACAATTCGATAAGATCGTAGTGTCCAAAGATATATTGGATAGTCCGAAGACTATGTATGAAGAGCAAAACTATTCTACTCGACAAAAGGTCTTAAAATTGTTTATGACCACACAGATGATAGAGAACCAACAGGTTCATGACCATTGTCTAAAGATGATGGATTATATCAATGAATTGGAGGCTCTCGGGTCAAGGCTAGATCATGACACCAAAATTGATGTTGTTCTTAATTCCTTACATCCGTCCTTCAATCAGTTTATCATGAATTACAACATGAATAAGCTAAACGCTAGCCTTTAGGAACTCAGCAATATATTGCAGAGGGTTGAAGAACTGATTAAGAAGGATAACTCGATAGCCATGCTTGTTGAACGTGGCAAATCGAGTAAGAAAAAGCGAAAGGTTAAAAGGAAGGCTCAAAAGAATGGTAGCAAAACTAAAAAGTAGAAGAAAGATAAACCATCGGATGCCTGTCACTTCTACAAACAGACCAGCCACTAGAAGAGGAATTGTCCTCAATATCTAGAGACTAAGAAGCAAGGTAATTTTGAATCTTTTATAATAGAGACCAATTTGTTAGTCACTTCTGTTTCCTGGTGTATTGACTCTGGGGCTTCAACTTATATATGTAACTCACTGCAGGGGTTCAAGATAAGCAGAAGACTGAGTAACGGAGAAGTGACGCTCTACTTGGGGACTTTTGCAACAGTTGCAGCTACAGCCATAAGAATTGTAGAACTTGTTTTCAGAGAAGGAACAATTGTACTTAAAGATTGTTTTTTCGTACCCAATTTAAGAAGAAAATTGATTTCTGTCTCAAAATTGTGCATGGATGGTTATTCTATCTTATTCAGTAATGTGATTACTATTAAATGGAATAACAAATTCCTCGCATACGGAGAACTTGAGAATGGTCTCTATGTTCTCCATCCTTCTCTAAAACAAACATTACTGAAACTACGTCGGAAATAATCCCCAAGAAGAGGACTCATGATACAGTTAATCCCACGTGCCTGTGGCATTACCGACTTGGCCACATTAATATAGATCGTATCACAAGGCTGGTAAAGAATGGTCCTTTGGATTTTCTAACTGTAGAAGATCTTCTTGCTTGTGAACCTTGCCTTCAAGGTAAGATGACGAAGCGGCCATTTACCGATAAGCCTGAAAGATCTACAGTCACACTTGACCTTATACATACTGATGTATGTGGTCCCCTAAATGTTAGGACATGTAATCAACACGTTTATTTTATAACCTTTACCGATGATTACTCACAGTATGGTTATGTGTACCTAATGAGATATAAGTCTAAATCTTTTGAAAAGTTTAAAGAATTCAGACAAGAAGTTGAGAAACAGTTTGGGAGAGAAATTAAGACCCTTCGATCAGATCGGGGCAGCGATTATCTCTCTGACGAATTCATGAACTACTTAAAGGAAAATGGGATTGTATCACAAATAGCTCCTAATGCTACACCACAATTAAACGGTGTGTTAGAGAGGAGAAATCGGACTCTATTAGATATGGTTTGATCACTTCTCATCCACTCAAAGTTACCTACATCATTTTAGGGTTTCGCATTAAAGACTACGATTTACATGTTGAACCGGGTTCCAACCAAATTTGTTCCTAAGACTCCATATGAGCTATGGACTAGTAAGGAACCAAGTGTAAAACACTTAAAGATTTGGGGTTGTCCAGCACATGTTAAAAGAACTAGTGCTGACAAATTGGAATCCAAGACTAGTCGTTGCCTATTTGTAAATATCCCAAAGGCTTCGTAAGTTACTTATTCTATGATCCAAAAGAGCAAAAGATGTTTTGCAGTCAAAATGCCCACTTCCTAGAAGAAGATTACATCCTGGATAATCATCATCAGGAAGTTGTTCTTGATGAGGAGATCCTAGGGGTAGTGGGAGATGTCCCACCAGCTCTAAAAAATAACCAACCTAGAAGATCTACCCGGGTGACTTGGTGGAAGCCACGACTAGTGAGGAGGATCCCGTAACTTATTCGGAAGCTATGTTTGACACAGATTCCTTGAAGTGGGTAGATGCCATGAGAGATGAGATGAACTCAATGGAAACCAATGGAGTCTGGACTCTAGTAGATCCTCCCCTGGGGTAAAGGCAATTGGTTGCAAATGGATCTATAAGAGGAAGAATGGCCCCAACGGTAAAGTTGAGACCTACAAGGCTCATCTTGTGGCGAAAGGGTACACTCAGAAAGAGGGAATCAATTATGAGGAAACCTTTTTGCCCGTGGCCATGCTTAAATCCATTAGGATCCTACTAGATATAGCACCGTACCATGACTACAAGATTTGGCAAATGAATGTCAAAACCGCATTCCTAAATGGAGATCTTACTAAAGATATCTATATGCAGCAACCACAAGGTTGGTTTCATAGCTGCAAGTTAGGAACATATGGTACGTAAACTCAACCATTCCATATATGGACTTAAGCAAGTTTCTAGGAGTTGGAACATCCAGTTTGACTCTATCGTCAAGCAGTTTGACTTTAAGCAAAATCTGGATGATCCCCCTGTGTTTATAGGAAGACCAATGGGGATAAAGTTATGTTCTTGGTTCTGTATGTAGATGACATTCTACTCATTGGGAATGATGTAGGAATGTTAAATACGGTGAAAGTGTGGCTTTCACAACAATTCTCCATGAAAGATCTTGGAGAAGTCTCCTATATATTGGGTATTCGACTCTATAGAGATAGATCGAAGAGGATAATAGGATTATCCCAGTCTGGTTACATTGACAAGATATTCAAGAGATACACTATGGAGAACTCCAAGAAAGGAAATGTTCCTTTCAGGCATGGAGTCACTCTCTCCAAGGGTATGTCTCCCAAGATTCCCGAAGAGATTGAGGGCATGAAAGAGACTCCCTATGCCTCAGCCGTAGGGAGCATCATGTATGTCATACTATGCACTCATCCTAACATTTCTCAAGTAGTGAGTGTGGTAAGCAGATATCAATCTAACCCAGGGTAGGAGCATTGGACCGCTGTGAAAAACATACTAAAATACCTTCGAAGGACAAAAGAATTTTGTCTGGTATTCGATAGTAGTTCACTATAGATCCAGGGGTATACTGATGTTGATTTCCTATCAGATCCAGATGATAGAAAGTCTACATCTGGTTATATCTTCATGATAGGATCGTGTGCTGTTAGCTGAAAAAGCAGCAAACAGGGGTCCACCGCAGATTCCACAACCAAGGCCAAATACATTGTTGTAAGTTAAGCTACCAAGGAAGTCGTTTCGATGAAGAAGTTCATTCAGGAATTAGGAGTAGTTTCATCCAGCACATCACTAATTCCATTGTTTTGTGACAACACTAGAGCCATTGCTCAGGCTAAGGAGTCACAAGTCCACTCGAAGTCGAAGCATATCGAGAGGAAGTATCATGTACTGCAGGAGATAGTTGAAAGAGGGGACATCATGATTCAGAAGGTAGCATCAGTAGAAAATGTAGCAGACCCATTAACTAAGCCACTAACATAGAAAGTGTTTGAGAAACACGTGGAAAGTATGGGACTTCGGATAGTACCCGATTGGACCTAAGTGCAAGTAGGAGCTGTTAGACAGTTATGCCCTTAGCTCAAATCAGATTGATGTATCTTTTGATATTTATTGTAAATGAATAAAGTACATAATTGATTCATGTCATTGTGGTGTGTTTCTGTGTAATACCCTTAAACTGGACACTTATGAGACTCATGTTACTTTAGAATCTTCACAATCGTTGAATAGATCTGGGGAGATTTATCCTGCCAAGGTTGACACTAATGTGCCGCCAAGTTGGTTGGTGTGGCTTGTCTCAACTGCTAGGGTGAGGCCTGAGGTACATGTAGTGTGGGTTATCTTGAAACCCTGAACCAGACCAAAATTCCAGTATTGCCTTAGACTTTGGAGATAGATGGGCAAAACTGGAATGTTACACCTGACCCCTGGACTCGATTATGGTACTACACTAGGTGTTGGATCGAGCTTTCTTTGATATGCCAATCAGTGAGATCCTTAGAGGTGGTCAAAACTAGAGTATGTTGGGACAGTCCGAGAATTCATTTGAGTGGGTGATCATAGTGACAGGATCAGCCCCTTTGTCGGACAAAGTGAATGATCAGGGATGTACTCTCTCTGATGGAAACCTAAACTGCCGGTAGTTGATTTAATCCGTTGAAATTTGTTTTGCAAAATATATTTATATAGAGATATACATATATATATATATATATATGTATATATATTATGGTTCCAAAATGTTTGCAAAAGGTTTTAATATATATATATATATATATATATATATATATATATATATATATATATATTATGGTTCCAAAATGTCTGCAAAAGGTTTTAATTCCCGGGATCCATGTGAGTAGAGAGTGCA
This sequence comes from Nelumbo nucifera, assembly GCF_000365185.1. The sequence goes on from NW_010729167.1 coordinate 1,936,154, forward strand.
GCACTGTTCCTTGCAGTTGAAGGAGAGGTCATCTCTAGTTGGGCAGTGTATAATCATTATGGGCTGAGAGGTTAAGTGTGAGACCATTGAAGGTAATACCTGATTGGCTAATCTTGCATCTGCCACAGTCCTTAGGTTTTCATAAGGTGGTTGGACCCAATGACCATTTAGTGTAAATGTTGGGTCCATTAAGAGTCCATAGTGATGAATTCACGGGTTCACTGTCTTCTACAGTGAATTCGGTCAGGCCTTGTAGCAAAGGCTGGGTTGAACCCATGTGGTTGATGTGTAGATAAATGTTTGGGTCCCATGCCATACAAAGAGAGCCAACTGGGCAGCAGGTTAAGAGGTTAAGTGAGCACACAAACATAATGGGCCTAAAGCCCAATTTCGAACTGGGTTAATTAGATTGATTAAATAGGGGAGGATCTGGGTTTGGATTAGCAAATAAGGATAAGAGGATAAGTCTTATCCACTTAAAGAGTCCAAGTCCAAATAAAGATTTGGATCAAGAAACTCCTAATTTGATTAGGATTAAGCTGATCTTAAACTGCAGATAAGATAAGGGATTATCTTTACCACTAAAAGAGTCCAAATCCAAATAAAGATTTGGAAACTCCTAATCAGATAAGGAAGTTGTCTCTTTAAGGCTATAAATAAGAGAGCAGGGCGGACATGAAAAATACACCAGACAAGACATAGTAAATTGCAGAGTTCTTCCTTGTTCTTGCCGCCCCTACCTAGTTTGATCTCCACTTGTTCTTAATATTGCTTCTTGATAGAAGAAGCAATCTGAAGTCGTGCTCACCAACCTTCTACTCCATTCTTGCTGAAGAATTCGGTTTTTGCTAAAGAGTCGTCCTGCTGATCCTACTTCACCTCACACTGTGTCATTTTCAGTGGAAGCAGGTTTTGGTTTTCTCCTTGGGCATGAACACTTTCATTGGGAGTTACTGCTACTTTGTATCAGGTATATCTCTCTCTTCCCTTTTGGTTTTAGATCTGATCCAGTTTGGTTCAAGATTGGTCCTTGAAAATGCAATTTTCTAAAATAGGGAATGCGATTCCCAGACGGGAGAGAGAGAAATTTTTGAAATTTCCCCCAACCTTCCTGCAGTATTGAGCCATCCATATGATGGATCTCTCATCCTTTCATGTGGTTGTCGCAATACTCAACAACTCCCGCCATATCTGGGCCAGCTCCTCCTCGTATGATTATTCCTTAGAAGGAACAATAAACATGGGCTCCATGTCTCCATTCCCCGAGTGGCGTTCCAAGTAACCCGATGCTTCAGGCGTCGCAACATCGTTGACCTCAGGCTGTGGAGAAGCATCCCTGGAAGCATAGCTAATCGCAACAGGGGATCGAAACTCGGAAGACGCTATCCCCCTGCATTCCCGGAGGCATTAGCATCGTCAACGGCAATGATAGATTCCACACATTGTGCTGCTGCCTCTGATCCCATATCCGGCTAATTGGCCTACTGTACCTCCTGGACAATAGAGCCACAGACGTCACGGCCACCTTCAACATCTTCAGCAACAACAGGTTCAACCCTGGGGGGCTGCGTTGCCCTCAACTCCTTGGCTAGACGCTTGAAGAAAGGCGGTGTGGCGCCCTGGTAGGATATTTAGAGAATAGAGCCTACGAAAGTCAGATACAAGCAGTCAGCCTAATGAAACTGGTCACAGGCCAAGTTACAAACAGACAATGAAATACAACTGTGACTTAACTCTTGACCCGCCTCATCAACTCCTAAAACACCTCTGTCGGGTTAAGCTTCATCACGGTCAACCCGCCTCAGAACAAAAGACTATTTCACAGTTAGTCCTTGCAACATATAATAAACATAACAGACTAAAATTAAGACACGGGCTTAAGTACTCACCAAACTTGGCCCAATAGAGGAGGTTGTTGGGGCCTCCGCCATCTGCTCCGGAGGGACCACCGGAGCATCTATGACAACCTGATCGCCATCACTCCCGACAGGCTGCAAAAACGAAAAGATAAACAAGCTTAGAACAATTTCGTTTCAACACAGCCCAGAAAGAAAAACAGAGCACAACTTATAAGAAGCTTACAAAATCATCATTTCCAAGATCTTGCTTTGTGTGAGGGGAAGCCTTCCTCTTCATTCGCCCACTCGAAAACGATAGCTCTCCCGGGAGAGGGTACCACAACTACTAGCCCCGCTAGGTTCACAATTGAAGCAGCTCCTTCCACAGGATTTGCTGTTGGAGCCCCTTGGCCATCTGTAAAAACATGCGATGAGGTGACAACTGGAGGTTCTGGCACCGCACTAAGCCATGGAGGGCAGGGCACCCTCGCAGACCTTACCCTCTTCACAACAGGGGGATGACTACTCTCCCCCTCCTCCAACACCAAAGGCCCCTTCTTGCACTTGGCCCCAACCTTCTCCGACGACTGTAGCACGACAGAGGTTGGGATGGCACCACAGTTGGTAGTGTGACCTTTCGGAGGGGCTAAGGAATGTTGAAGCCTAGAGGTCTTCCTGACTACCTCCTGAAAACCCACGAACAGCACACAAAGATACGATAACTGTAGAGCCCTACATCTTGGCACCCTGAATAAACGCGCAACCGGAAAATGCGGGTACCCCAAAAAAGCATGATTGTGTCGTCAAGTCTAGAAAACATCTTCTCCCGAGGACTGTAGAAACTGGCCACCCAGATCATCATACCCAAACTGACGCATCACCCGATTTGGACAGTAAATGGCCAGTTGCACCTCACCATTGTGGTCAAGGTAGGTCACCACCCCGGGCCACGCGACTAACCGCACTATACCCGCAGCAGGACTATTAACATCTATAGCACACTGTTGATCCGCGTCGCTAGGAACAGGCGCACCAACACAAAATGGGATGGCATTGTGAACCAGGTGGGTGTAAGGCCTCCATTCAAACCCATCTAACGAAGCCAACCTCACGCTGATTTCAGCCATCTTAAAGCTCTTATGACGAGTGGCTTGCAACCACCTCTTCCCTCTACAAACTTCAAAAATCGTATCTTCGAATTCTTCCCCGTGCAAAGTTGCTACAATGACCCAGACACAGTGGAGCGAGCGCAGGATGACAACAAGATCGAACCGCTCGCACAAATACATCCATAAAAATGGTGCACATATGTAACTGACACACCTCTTGTAGCTAGGATCCACTAACTGTTGCACAGTATCGTCCAGCTGCTCATAGAGATACCCCACGAACATCGAAGTCAGGGGAAGTTGATGCTCAGATGTGGCAAGAACACCAAGTGACACCAACGATGTACGCAGACTGTAATCCGGAGGACCGGGGAAGAGGAATTGAGAGACAACGTACAAAATGAAAGCCGTGAGATGGCATTGACTATCCGCACTTCTTACCATTATGTCTTGTCTGTTGTGGGATTCGAACCAGAACTTGAAACAATGGTCTAATGACATCTTCCCACGGGAGGTAGTCCAATCTTCTTGTGCCTTGAACACCACAATCTCACAATGAAGCTCGTTGCATAACTCCCTGTAATCTGCCGGAACAGACTCGACATGCAGGAGATGGTGGGCAGATAGAGCACCGCCAATGGGCAGTGCCAGCAAGGCAGCCGCATCTTCGACTGTCACTATGAACTCCCCAAAGGCCCCGACGAACGTGTGAGTGCGGCAGCATCAATGCTCCAATAAATGCCCCACATACTCTACACCTTCCCTACTAGATAGACCCGTGTAACAGTCCACGAGCCTAAGCAGACTAGAATCCTACAATATCCAATAGTACATGGGGTTTTCGAAAATAAACTCCGCCCACGTAATGTAGCTATTGGGAGATTTCGATCTGTCATTCCTAGGTTCCGAACACTTGTAAGACATAGATTGGTCGGACTGACCACATAAGCACAACAGTTCATTTCCCCGAATGGGATCGAATATGCCTTCTACGCCTCTGGTCACCGGAACTGGAGGCCAAAAACCCTGCTCCCCTGCGACGGTTAGAGCAGCCTACCTCTCAGACAACAACTCCGCCATATCAACCTCCCTAACAAAGTCAATAAAAGGGCATTCAACCTTTTTCTCAACCTTCTTCCCCACCTGCTCCTCGGACACCCTAACAACCTAGTGACGACATGGAGCCATAGACGGAGAGCGGAACAAGAAAAGAAAATAAATAGTAGATACCAAACACGGAAACTAAAATAACGAAAAGTCAACGGGAGAGGAAAACACAAACTGAAGGTGAAAGGAAAACTACCCGAGTTCCTTTCTCAAGTTTTATAGAGATTATCGGATACTCGTACGTGCAGCAGACCAAACGGCGCCGGTGAAGATGAACAGATGCCTGTCCAATACCCAAAATGATCCTTAGCAAAAATGAAAATGGAGACAATTACCTCAATACACCCAAAAAAGTGGGATCAGGGAGGCACATTAATTCAAACAAAGTGACACATCACTAACCGTCACCGCATTGTATCAGGCATCGAATTCGTCCCGCCACTACCAACGAGTGCCATGTGACTGTCCCAGGTAAACCCCTCAGTCCTAATCAATCACAAAACGCCGGTAGGAAACTAAACCACTTGTCCTTGACAAGAGGTAGACACAAAATCGATCTGGCGGTCACACAGAGAAGGCCTCCCCCCACAAGCCATTCCTTCCTTGAAAGGCTAACAGTCCGAGAAGGACTGACGGTGTAATCGCTATATACAGATCAGCCAGCAAGACCGAAGCACACAAAAAAGGGGGGGCAGCAACATTACCAACACCCAAGGGGAGGACAGAAATGTAGCTGAACCGGAGAACTAAAATGAGCGTTGCTTGAATTAGGATAAACACCACCACACCATGGGTGCAATCTAGCTACAAACGATTAAACCAAACTAAAGCTACCCACAATCCATTCTCAGAAATACAATATAATGTGAAAGACAGTAAATTAAGTCCACTAAAATGCGGAAAAAGCTCATTGCATTCATTCAACATTAATTCACATAATTACAAACAACAAATATATAAAATAAATAAAATAAAATACAGATTTCATAGAGCATCCCACTCATCCCTCATTGCTTTTATGCTCTCGAGCAGTGGCCTTCGAGCTTCAAACGCCATCAGCTCACCCACCTCTGCTTCATACTCCACCACCAGTTGACGCTAGCGATGGCACTCCGCCTCAAGGCCTACGAGCCTCGTAGCAGCTTCAGTCAACTTTGCCTCAGCTGCCTCAACGTGACGGGGCACATCCCCCATCAACCATCCATAAATCAACGGCGACTTTTCAAGCCCGGCTTTCTAGAATACATGCGCCAATCAAATGATGCATTCTTCAATATACTCGGTGTGAAAGCCAATGGCAAAAAAACTCTCACAAGTCCTAAACCACTACGCGAGGACAGACCAAGATATCTGGTTGAAAGGGAGATTCATTATCTCAGACATCACCATCACAAGGGTGTTTAATGCCAGATTGATGACAATAGAGAGAAGTTCGAAGGGCAGCAACCAGCCACCTCGAATGATCGCCTCCATGAATCTCACCACTGCCCCTATCACCCAGACGAATGCCTTGGACAGGGACGCCTTCGATGGCTTCGTACCCCAAAGGGGCTATGAAGTTTTCCTCAAAATACTGCACAAGCAGCTGACAGACCAAGGCCAACTCTGAATTGTCATCTACCCCACAAGGTACCAACTTCGCCAGAGATTGCGGATTAGAGCCAACAGACTCGCTGATAGCCATCTACGCACTATTCTGATCAAGAGCCATCACTAACCGCAAATCGCAAGGGAGAACAAGACAACCAAAACAAGATAGATAGGTTGAACACAAATGATGATAAGAAATAGGACACACCGCACCCTTTTATAAACAACCTACGACTTGGTGAGAGGGAGCCAAATAGGCACACCTAGACGAATCGTTGCGAAAGGCAATACAACATAGCTCATAAATATGCCCCCAAGAAAACGGGATGCCATGAAACACTTATCTAGATGTAATGATGCACCTAGCGCCATCACTTAAACACTAGAAACCCAATCGACACACGCGGCACCTCTTACACTGGAATCAACGAAATGATGACTATGGCCGCAACTTGGTCATTATTGTCAAAAGGCTGCACTCATTACTATAGTTTGCGTTGTCTTTTGCTGATTTTCTTCCTATCAACAATCGGGGGGGCTAGAGCACACAATTAACGAGCAACACTAACTGTTGCCAAAAAACAAATCACCAAAAGACAAGAGGCTAAGCCTCAGATTATAATGAGCCACCAAACAAGAACACAAGGTGCATACAATCGACACAAAACCACAAAGCAGGCAAAAACACCAAACCCGAAGATGAAAAGGCAATATGCTTATCGATAAGCTCCATTTTACCAATAAGAAGGGGGGTTAATGTAGGAATGTACAACTCACTCGAACCCTCAAAGAACACTCAAACACTAAGAGTAACACCACAGAAGCACTTATGAACAGCGTACAATCTACCCCCACGCTTCAATAAACTTGTGGTACACCGCCACCTTTGCGATGAACCCACAAAACATTAAGCAAAACCGCAATAAACCCACGGTCCACCAAGTCCAGTCAACACCCAAACCTAAATGAACCTCAGAAAGACCCGTCCAAGAGACCCAAACACACCTAAGTGTGCGATGGAGCCACACCTACTATGACGTGCGATGAACTCACAACAAAAGCCTTCGTGTCTTCTACATACATAAAACAATAAAGTAATTGCATATACATTTATGTTGATCAATAGAGAAAAATAAAATAGTATATCCATGCAAAACAAACAATTTGGTAAGAGTTTTCCAAACAAGAAATAGATTGGCCAAAGTGAGTTGAGAGGAGTGAGTTGTATGTGGATTGTCTATTTCAAGATAGTTTCTTTATTTTTTTAGGGGGGAATATGAGGAAAAAGGATTTGGGTTTTAATTTTTTATTTTATGCTTTTTTTTATAGAGAGAGCCCTTTAAAGAGTGAAATGAGGAAAAAGGATTTGTATAGTAACCCCCATATAGATAGGGATTAAGGCTTTTCTGAGTTAGGTTAAAGTGGGGGTGGGGGAGAGGAGAGAGAGAGAAGAAGAAGAAGAAGAAGAAGAAGAAGAAGAAGATTCTGAATGAACTAAAGAGGTACCTATAAGTGGAGTCAACCTACTTATAGTGGAAAAAATTACAAGTGCAACTTGGATGGGCTTGGGTTGGGAAATTGTTAAAATTTTAATGGACCTATCACAAAAGCCCAACTAGAAGCAACATAAATTCTTCAAATTGGGTACTTGATTTGCACCTCTAGGAAAAACTAAAGTGGATTGCAATATCTCGCTTCACCTATTAATATAGTCATACAACCAAAAGAAAATGATGACACCTCTTCAATATATGTAGCTCAAAGCTTACATTCATTTGTGTAAAATAGGGGTGCCAATTGGACAGGTTGTGCCCCAACCTAACCCAATCCAATGTGTACCCAATGATGGGCAGTTCAATTCAATCCAAATAAATTGGACAGAGAGTCCAATCCGATCCATTTTAATGCAAAAGGATTGGATTGGATCCCATTCAATCCGAAAAAAAAAAATTGAAACAACAACAATCTTGAAATTATTATAAATTATAGAAAATACAAAATTTACCAAAAAATATCAAATATTTCAAAAAATTATAAAAATTGTAGAAAATGAAAAGAAGCAACAAATTGAAGGGGTATCTCCCTCCAAAATATGGCATTTACAGGTATGTCATTGCAACTACTTCAGTTGGTGTTGCAATTTCTAGGGGCTAGGCTAAAATTAAATTACAATAGAGTAAGATTTTAATTGTGTTGGAGTTCAGGCCTGTTCAATTGTAGACCTTAGATGGAAAATACAAAACCACATGTGGAAAATACGAACTCTTAGTTCAGATCTTACTTTTTTCCCCAACAAGCATTCGAACTCACAAGTCAATTCCTATAGAATGGGTGGAAAATATGGAGAGACTAAAACAGGATAGAGAAGTACTAGAATCCTACAGTTGCAATTTAAAGTTGGGAATGTAAAAAAAACTAAGAAAATAGGGTTTCACAAGAAAAAAGGTTATAACTATATATAGCAAAAAAGAGAGAAAGATCCATAAACATTTAACAATGCATGGATAGTTCTAAGTGGATGAAGAGTGATCAAACTGGATCTAACAAAGTATGATTTCTTATTTTTGATACACCATTTAATTGTGGAGTAACAAGAAAAGACAGTTGTCATATAATGCCACTGTCCTTTAAATAGTCCTTGAAATCATTACATAGATATTCACCTCATCGATCTAATAAAAGGATTTTGATTTGTCTCCCTAACTATTTTTTGACTTCATGTCTGAATTCTTGGAAGTTTTCAAATGATTCAAACTTATGTCTCATTAGATACACATATCCATACCGAGAATAGTCATCAATAAAAATCATAAAATGTGAATGTTGGTTACGTGTCCTAACATTTAGAGGACCACATACATCCATATGTATAAGATTAAATGTGCTTGTGCTTATTTTAGGCTTAATTGTAAATGGTCTTTTCGTCATCTTTCCTTAAAATCAACATTCACAATTTGTGACATCTTCTACTATGAAAAAATCTTGAGGAGCATCATTCATCAATCTTGTGATTTGTTCTATATTTATGTGCCCAAGTCGATAATTCCATAGGCATGAGGGATAAACAATTTCTCATGTTCTTTTCATGGGGATGTATTTCAAAATTGTTTTGGTCACATTTGTTTATAAAAATGGTGGAGTATATAGAGACCATTCTCAAGTTCTCTATAAGCAAGGAACTTGTTATTCAATTTAATTATAATCTTATTTCTAAATAAAATAGAATAACCATCTTAACATAAGTTAAAAACCAAAATCAAATTTCTCCTAACTTACAAAACATGATGACAATCTTTTAGGTAATAATCCCTCTAAAAACTAAATCTAACAATGCTATAGTAATAACTGCAATAGTTGCATATGTACACATATAGAGCACGATTTCATCATTACTCAGCCTTTTCTTTTCCTTGAACCCCTACAAAGTGTTACATTATGAGTAAAAGCCCCATATTCAATACACCATATTGAAGCCCCAGGAGTAACCAACATATTGGTCTCTTTAACTTGATTTTCGAAAATATCTTCTTTTTTCTTCTTAAGGGAATCTAGATATCGATGACAATTCCTTTTCCAGTGCCCAGTCTGCTTGCAAAAGCGACACTCATCTAATGACTTACCATTTTTTACTTATTCAATTTTCCAACCTTCTTCTAAAACATCTTTTTACCCTTACATTTCTTCTTGCCAAATCAGACTCCTTCAATAAGCATGGCCACTTACTTATCCTTTCTAATCAGTTCCTCGTCACATCGCAACATATTACTAAGCTCTTGCAATCTAGCTTCTAGCTTGTTCATGTTCCAATTGAGGATAAACCGATTGAAGGATGTAGGCAGGGAGTATATGATGGCATCTTTTTTTGTTTCATCTTCTAATTTGAAGTCAAGAGCCTCTAGTTCATTTATGAACCTTATCATCATCATGACATGATCAAAAATAAGTTGTTTTTGTTATATCATCTAATTTGGAGTTAAGAGCCTCTAGTTCATTTATGAACCCTATAATCATCATGACATGCTCATAAACAAGCTAGTTCTTGATCATCTTGGTGGTCATCAACAATTTGAAAACCTTTTGACAAGCATAACGATTATATTCCCCATACATGGTCTTAAGACTATTCAATATTTATTTACAAAAGGTTATCTTATCAAATTGTCATTGGATAGAATTTTCCATTGAAGTAATGATATAACAACAAGCAAGAGAGTTTTTCTCCTCTCATTCCTGATATTCCTTCTTTCTAGTCTATAAATCTTTTCTATTGGGACATTCTAATGCTTTCTATTTGGCTATTTTGCCTCTACAAATGTGGGAAATCACATAGGTGCATGGGACCAATTGTTTTAACTGCATAACTCCTTCACTTTTTGTGAAAGATCAAGAATTCACATATATTTTATGAGCTTCCTCATTGGCCTCCAACAAACAAGGTTCATAGCCATTTTAAGTTAAACCTTTTTAATCAATAAGAGTTGACTTGTCATATCGAGAGCCCCAAGGTACTATGAAAGAGTCTTCCATTTTATGATATGTCTCTCGCACTGGTCTATGACACCCATATCATCCAATAAAGTAATTCAACTAACTATCTTAGTGAAACAAATAACCCAATTTCATGGCACGTCTCTACCCATAGATTCAACTCGTTTTCATGCTAATGATGAAGGCCTTTATAGATGTCATCTTATGATTTTCCATATCATCTACCACTTATATCATCGATGAGGGAATAATCATATCAGTCCCTAAGTCAATTTTAGGTCATACCATAGTGGCTCCCACTGACTTTTATAAAGCCTTATTTAAATGGGCCCTAAATGGGCTAGGGTTCCTATGGGGTTCCCTCTTTGAAGAGGAAACAAGAGAAGGGCCCATTAGGTGGGAGGTCATTCAATGATCCATGGACATCATCGCAATGATGTGCATTCAGCTACGATGGACATAAAGCATCATATAAAGTATTCACATGGGTTAAGCACTTATGACCCATGTACGAACCACATTCACATAGCACATCACACATAGTCAATTAAGAATTAACTTAAATATTGTAAAACCTATATCCATTTAGATAAATACATTATTAGCCCATAAATGGACCCATTTATCCAATAAAATTTGACTTGGTATATAAGCCCAACTACAAAAAGTAGTTTAGCCTATATAGCAATCCATGTTGAAACGGGCTTATCTTGATATAATATAAATCCAACTAGGTTTCACAAGTATGGCCCAAATTGGTCTATGTAATGGCCCATCAAACCCCTGGCCTAGGTCTTAGAATGATCACTTAATCAGTTATCTAAGAGGCTATTAACAGTCCCCAAAATAACCTTAGGTTTGACCTATGTAAGGTGGGCCAAAGCTAGATCAAATCATCCTAAGGTTTAGAGCCCAAAACATGCATCAATTCAAAAAGAATATGATTTGAAAATTCTCATGTATGATTCATAATCAAATCAGCAAATGATCAGTAAGAAGATAATAGAATGAAATAACTATGGCTGATAGTGTGATGGTCCGAATCTGATCCAAAAAATTTGCAAGAATCCATCAATCTACTATCTCCATAACAAACTTGTATTCCATTATCCTCTGCGATCTCCATCTTGTCTTCTACTATAAAGAAAATTAGAAAACCTTAATTTATAGTGCTTACATCAGTAATTATTAATAATAGACCGAATATGAATATAAAATTACATGGTGTGCATTAAACTTACCACCACATGGAATTCGATCTCCGTCATTGTAAAATAAAATAATTATATTTCAAATCATTAGCGCTAAATGAAGAACCAAATTCTCAATTCGTATGTCAATTAGGCTAAATCGAATAGACAAGTTCATGTCGATTTGACATTTGTTTCAAATTTGATTTGGTTTAGTCAAAGAACTTAACCTAGTGATCTAATACCTCTATTAGAAGAGTTAGAAATCATGTTAAACATGGTTGAACTAGGTCTAGTGATTGTCCGAATTTTTAAAATTTTTCTAACCCGACCTGAGAATTGATTTCCTAGAGATTTGAAATTTAAAATTTTAGGATCGATCTTGCACTGAACTAGACTGGAATTGAAACCCAAGTTAAAACTAATTGTATATATCTAATACAAAAACTATGATGTGTAGCTCCTATAGCGATAGTTCATGCCCAATATCATACTCAAAATTGGCGTTCAACTAAAGATGGCGTGGTTGTTTGTGCAAAGCCAATTCAACAACACCGTTTCAGCAAAACTTATTCCCAACTTACTTAGATCAATATTGTTGTGCGAACCTGGTATCCTCTAATGTTTTTCTTCTAAAACATATTAGGGAATTGACAGAAATCAACCCCTAACATAGGTGGGTGAACCATCACTCCCCTCTTAGTCCCTTATATAGAGCACTCTCTCGTTCCTATTAGGAGCTGATCCAAATTAGATTTGGATCAAGACTTTATATTTAATTGATAAGCATTATTTTCTTAAGAGAATGGGTGTTGCATACCCATATCTATACCATTTTCAACCTAAATCACATGACAACTTAAGTTCTCATGCAATCTCTTAACTAATCATATTAGCAATGGGCCTTAGGCCCATTTTCTTTAATGGTTCACATTCCAATGTGTTGCATAGCCACTTTGTGCCTAAATATTGTATGGAATGGGACCCACAAAGGTCTCACACAAGCCTATATGGCATCAACCTGACCTCTGCAAAGGTTAGATCAAATTCACTACTCAAGGACAGTAAACCTCCAATCCAATCAGCTTGGGTTTAGTTTGGGGCCCAACATTTACACATAAATGATCCTTGGATTTATACACCCTATGAAGATCTAAGAACAATGAAATTATGTAATATAAAGCCCATGAGGTAATCAACCTTATAATAGTCTTTTACACTTAACCTTTTGGCCATAATCATCAAAACACCGCCCACAAGGAAGGACCACTTCACTGACTGCAAAATGTAATGTCACACTCTTTACTTAGATGGATCCTAGGATTAAAAAATTTTGCAAACCTTTTTCAGAAAATAGTAATATAACACATAAATATATTTTGTAAATTAAATTTCAAATACAATTGAAATCCACTATTGGTAGTTTAGCTTTTCATCAAAGAGAGTGTAAAGCCTAATATTCACCTTGTTTAACAAAGGGGTCGATCCTATCACTATTATCACCACTCAAGTAATTTCCTAAACTACCCCAACATACCTAGATAGTTGACCCTTGATGGATCTCACTGGTGGAATATCAAAGATAATTCAGTCCAAAACCTAGTGCAATATCATAATCAAGTTTGGGTTTAAGTGTAACTTTTCAATTTTGTCCATCTATTTTTAAGATCCAAGGCATAATTTGAAATTGGTCTGAGTTTAGTGTTTCTTCCAAACACCCATTGATTGTGCTTAAGGTCTAACCCTAGAAGTTGAAACAAGCTACTCCACCAATTCGACAACACACCAGTGTCAATCTTGTTAGGATAAACTCTTCAAGTCTATCCAATGGTTGAGAACATTCTAAGCTAACATGAGTCTCATAAGTATCCAGTTTAAGGAGTAATTCACAAAAACACATCAATTTAAATATAAAACAATGATGTACTTTATCCATTTACTAAAAAATATTTATGTACATCAATCTGGTTGGAGCTAAGGGCATATACTAATGCAAGTTTTACACCCATCACATGATATAAGTAATAGTAGTAATGCTAATCTTCAAGACCATAATAATCAATTATAACTACACACGAGATCAACAGAAATAAATTTCTAAGAGTGGACTTCAAGAGGATGGGCTAAAGCATATTATTATATCTAATTGGCATGTATGATAAATTTGCCTGAGTAATAGGTTTACATAGTGGAAATTTAGGGGGAATACTGAATAAAGGTATCCTACTACTAGCAAATTCTTAAAAAAATTGACTTAAGATATATAATTAATTATATTATAGTTAATTATAACTAATAAAGATTAAGTCATTAATTACCTATTGAGGTAAAGCTCCACTCATCTCTATAAGGTCACCAATAATCTGACGAAGGAGACAATAGCCATCAATTAGGATGAACTCTAGCAAGAACTTTATCTTCGTACAAAGGAAGGCAATAGCAGATAAACTCTAAAAAAACCCATCAACATGCAAAGGACTGTTACTGAGACAAAAAGGAAGTTGGTAATCCAATGAACGACATAGTAGATAAACTCTAAAAAAAACTCCATCATCATGCAAATGGTTATGACTTAGAAGAAGAGGGAAGAGGGGGTATTGGAGTAAAACAAAACCTTTAGATTTTGGGAGAAAAGAGAACTCCTTTCTAATGACTGAGGAGAAGAGGGAAGAGTACTCAAATAGGGTTTCTAAGGGCAGTAGGGTTTGGGGGAAAATAAAACTCCCTTCCCATGACTAAGAAGAAGAGGGAAGGGAGGTACTCGAATAAAGTTTCTAAGGGTTTTGAAGGGGACCTCCTCTGGTCAGAAAAAAGAAAAGGGTGGGGTGAAGATAGGAAGAGAGAGAGAGAGAGAGAGAGAGAATGAGAGTGAGTGAGAGGGAAAGAAAAAGGACCTGGTTTCTAAGGGTTTTGAAGGGGACCACCTCCAGTAAAAGAAAAAAAATGGAGGGGTGAGCACAGGAACAAAGAGATAGGGGAAAGAAAAAGGGTCCAGTGAGTTAGTTTTCTGCTGAGAGACAAGAAGAGGGAAGAAGGGAGTGAAGAGGAAAGGTAGTGAGGAAGAGAGAATGAGCAAGATGAAGGAGAAGGGACAAGAAGACAAGAAGAGGGAAGTCATGGTGAATACTAAAGAGATAAGGGGGGGGGAGAGAGAGAGAGAGAGAGAGAGAGAGCAAAAGAAAAGGGGAATCAGTGAAGAGGTGAGTTAGGAGTAGAAACTCAATTAACATAAAGTTAGAGGAGGTAGAAACTGCAACACAGGTTTGGAGTACCTAATACATATAAACTGGAGCTTGGACCTTGCATACTCATTTTATCCATTCGTGGGGATTCCATTTACTAGAGGTTGTGGGTGTCCATGAATCACAATTTCATATTTAATTCGTTAAAATGGGCCTTTGTGATGGAGATCTATGGTTGACAATGTTCAATAAATAAGAATTATTAAAATAGAATCTTGGTTTGATGGTGGGTCCGAAGAGGGAGTCTTGATATGAAATTTGGTGGGTAAGTATTTTTCAATGCCTAGAATCTTATGGAATAAGATCAAGGAATTTATGCATGGGATTAGATGGGTAGATCATTTTTAAGGTTTCTAGACTTGGTGGAAGGGATCATAGTTTTCAAGGTGTCTAAGTGATTATGGACGACATTAGGGCACCTAGTTGCCAAGGCAATAAAAATTTTGTAATATATTAAACTAACTTTTGGATAGTTCCCTAGTTTTATATACCACTTATCATATATATTAATTGATAAAATAGCAATTCTCTTTAGTAAGAGGTATAAGCCTCCTTAAAAGGAGGGGGATGAGAAGGAAGAAGAGGAAGAAAAATCTCATTTTTCTTTATTTTTAATAAAAATACTCTTTTTTCTTCTCTTTCTTTCTTTTTCTTCCCCTTCCCTTTCTTTTCTTTTCCTTTCCTTTCCTCTTTTTTCTTTTTTTTCCTATCTTTTTACATGAGGTGTGCATGAGGCACATGAGATGTACACCTCTAGCATGCGGCATGCCTTATGAAAAAAGCGTACAAGGCGTATAACTCTTGCACCCGAGGCATCCACCTCATAGGTGTTAGCACCTTTGGCATATGCCTCAAGGCATTTTGGGGGCACCTTGCCTGGAGGCGTGCCTCCAAGAGTACGCCTCCTATGCCCTTTAAAACATTGATACTTCTATAATAAGTATTTAACAGAGCAATTTCATATCAATTAGCAACTAAAGAAGGTTATTAACTTTATATGATAAATATTCAAGATGGAAAGTAAAATAGAAAAAAATGAGGATGGAGTTTCTATCTTATTTAATTAGAGAGAGTGAATAGAAAAAATAACCTCTTTATGATTTTATTCTTTCTTTCCTCTGTCTTTTTTTCTTTTTCTCTCCTCAAAACCCTTTGATTTTTTCAGTAGTAAAACATTAAAGAAAAGTATAATTGATATATGTAGCATACAATAAAATCTTTTAACACATACATTAATAAGACACAACAATATAAATTATATTATAAAAGGCACCTGCCTTGTCATTTTTGTTGCCTAGGTGGGCACTTAGTTGCCTAGGCAGTGTTTAGTTGCTAAAATTCATGGTGTTAGGGTGAGTCGCCAAGGCGATGCCTAAGCAACACCTTGACAACTATGGGAGGGATTTGGTTATTTAAAGCAGTGTTTTAAAAACCAAACAAGACGTCGAAACTATTTTTTCCTCCAAGTAGCAAGTCATCGGTTTGACCGATCGGGTTTAACTGTGCCGCGACAGCCATATGGAAATCTAAATATATATGTGTGTTTGTGTGTGTAGGTAGGTATGTATAAACATGCATTTTATCCATAAATAATGTATAATTATGTTTTACATGTAATATATGAAATGTTTTATATTTAATTTATGTTTTTAATTCAATTTTAAAATCTTTATTTGTAAAAAAAATAAAAATTGCAATTTGAGGCCAAAAAGGGGGTTTTGGAAAAGATAACGGGGCAAAACGCTTATGGCCCTTGGAACGCATAGATCTCGAAAAGTTACCCAAAATCAAAAACAAAATCACCTCATCGGACATTGGAGTACAAAGTTATGGCCTCCTAAAGTTTTCTTACACAGTTAGTATGCAACCTACAACCTAGTCACCGGGTCGAATGGGTCAATGGTCCAACCGTTCGGTCTGACAGTTTTTTGACCAAGTCAATGGTTTTATTTACCTTCTCTAGATTTTACTCAAACTGGACCTAGAATCTTGATCGAGTGATGGTTTGAATGGTTCAACCGGTCGGGTCAACGACAGGTTGAAAGCATTGATTTAAACTACAGATTTTGATGTGATTTAAGCGTAAATGACAAATTAGAATCTTTGGTGATGAATAATATAGAAGGTTCAGATTTGGTAGAGAATTTATTGTTCTTGGTTGTTTTAGTTGTGTTCATCCAAGGTTGTTAAAATGGTTTCTTGACAACTTTTATGGTTAATCTTTTTTGGAGTTTTGAGACAAGATTTGGTAGATGATTGCATCTTAGGTGGTGTTTCGAATGGCTTCCGTTTATTTGATAAATGGTGCTATGTCATCGCCAAATCAGCATTTGTCCCATCATGTTATTTTGTTTGCATATTTATTGATAAATTCTTATTTTGATTTACGTGCAAACCAACTGTTGGGGGAAACTTCATTTTAACACTTCCCCTAATGCAAAAGCATTTATTTACTGTTCTGCTGATGTGGCACCTAATAGTGCCTAGTGGCATCTAGTTGTTAAAAAATCCTAGAAAAATGTTTATCAACCACTTTTTCTCAGTTTTGAAGACAAATCAAGTACAAACATTTATTTAATAAATGGAAGCTATATCAAATACATACTTGGTGTTTTTGAGGTAGTGTATGTGTTGGATCTGATTTTTGTGACACCGAGGTTTGAATATTGCATTGATTGATACCATTAAAAGGAATGTTCATATGATGAGCAATGGATCTTTGGAGGTTGGTTGTGAAATTTAACATGCAACTAGGTTTTATTTTCCTAAGTCTAAGAATTGTGTCTGATTTGGATATAAATGCTCGCATAGTGTCAATTGTTGATATTATTATTAATTGAGACCGTTGAAGCTTATTGTAGCACTCATTGGAATTGTCGAAGCTTATTGTAGCATTCATTGGAATTGTCCATTCAAGGAAGTTACACTTTCTTGCTTTTGGTTGATTTCCTTGCACAATAAATCAATATGAGTTAACTTATTTGAATATGGCTCATAACATACTATTTTAATAGGCTCAATTACTTGCCACATTGTTGGGAAAAGCATAGAACAACTTGTGTGGGTTAGACCTAGTCCCGGAAACTTGAATAACATATTTCTTAGAACAAATACATTTTTTATAGGAAAATTCATCTTAGGACATTCTCCACTAATTCTATAAGTCATTTCCTTGTAGGGATGCAAATTGAGATGACCCAATCTAAATCTAAGCCTGGACTAACCCAACCTATAATTTTATATGGGTTAGACTTGGATTTTTTTGTCCTTGGGTTGGGCTTGAGCCCAAAAGATCGAGCTTCTTTATTTTATGTACACATATATTTATATCTAAGATTAGCTTGAACCTAGCTTGGCCTTATCCTAACCCAAGCCTGGCCCGATAATATACATCCATAAATGCATATTTTTGGTAAACCATACATGTACACATACATTTATATCTATTTTTATTGTGGGCTAACTTAAAAAAAATAACTTTAGGCTTAACCTTGGGCTCAGTCTGAGTACGGCCTTTAGGCCTAATTCTTAGGGTTGAGTTAAAAACCTAGCCTAGCCCTCTTGACTTGCACCCGTATCTCCTTGTAAAACCAACAAAGATATCACCAAAATAGCCTTTTTCAAATAGGGAAGAAATAATATAGGGAAAAGAAAACAATTGTTCTCTTTCTTTTTCTTGATAGCAAGACTTTTCTTTTGAAAACCCTAACCATCAATTCCACAAAGACTCCTACCTTGCCTATTAAGAGTATAAACCATGACCATCACTATAACAATTTTACGATGAGCTTTCTTAGTGTAGGTTGCAACATTGTGGACCACATTCTCAAGGAAGATTTTGGAAACTACTTTGGTCACATTGTAGATCAAATTGCTAATATGCTTTACTCCTCATTTGGTTTCCTTGACAATGCCATGAAAGAGGAGGAGGAACTTAATCCTCTTCTTTTGGATTGGAAAACTTATCCATGTTGTTTCTTGTTCTTGTTTTTTTTTAAAAAAAAAAATCATTGTTAACGGGTTTCCCTCAAGTTAAAGAAGAGGGATAGGATCAATAGGTTTTATTTATATTCATTTTCCCTCTCTTTTCTCTCATTGCTTAAACTACTATTAGTTTTTCAATTTTATTTACCCACACCTCCACCTATGATTGAATACCTGTGAATTTTGATTCATTCTAGTTGGTGTGAGCATCAAAAAATGGCTCACTTGGGCTGATTTGGAGTCACCACCAATCAGTTGTGGAAATGGAGGTAATGGGACCTTCGAGAATGGCATAAAAATCATTTATCATTTTATAGTGACTCCAAGACCCAAGGCATTGATTACACCAATTCGGGTAAGACTCGGATGGGAGAGGGAAAGGGTTAAGCACCCCCTCTTGTGTCAATTAAGTGGGGTCCACATGGAATTCCCAAACAAGCGTAAGCACAAAGAGTAACTAATAAAGCAAAAGAATAACAAAGGAAGAAAATCATAACACAATTGTCTTGTGGTGGAGGTGGTGTTGTGTAGACATGGAGAAGGGGCAGTGTTACATTGACACATGGGATGAGTTCAAGTGGGACATCAAGCATCAATTCTATCTAGAGAACGTAGAGTACTTGGCATGACGTGACCTAAGGAAGTTTAAGCATATTAGGTTGATTATGGATTATGTGTGGGAGTTTTCCACACTCATGCTTGAGATACCCAACATGGTTGGCAAGGAGTTTATGTTCAACTTCATGGGTGGGTTCCAACCATGGATGGAAATGGAGATACAACGCAGGGGCGTGCAAGACCTAGCCACTGGCATGGCCGAGGTGGAGAAGTTGGAGGAGAGCAACATGGGTAGCTTAATGGATCCCAAGTTTATAAGGGGTAACCATGGTATAGGTGGGGGAGATCACTACAACCATAGGGACGATCAGGAAAAGCAAAGTGATAACTAGGGCAAGAGGGCCTAGACCAATGCTCGGGATGGCAAGGCCACTCAACCTAAGTCAAAGGACAAGGGCAAGGCAAAACTGAGTTGCTTCATTTGTAAAGGGAACCACTATGCTTGTGACTATCCACAATGAAGAACGCTTACTGCACTAGTAGTACAGATGGGGCAGAAAGAAGATGACCATAAGGAGGCCAAGATTGGGTCACTGCAATTACTTTGCAGTGTTAAGAAGCTAGAGGGGCCAGTTAAGGAGGCAACCAAGACCACGACCGGGTCAAGGCTTGATGTATGTGGAGGCAGTCAATTCCCAAGCACGTGAGACTGAGGGCGTTGATCAAGGGGTGAGCATCCAACTAGGGAGCTGGTAGGGCACCATAAATGTAACCATGGTGCCAATGGACAACTACCAAATGATATTGGGTATGGACTTCTTTAACAATTACAGGCTATGCCCATATCCATAGGGGTGCCAATTGGACTGGATTTGGTCTAATCCAATCTAGTCCAAAGAGGGGTGGACAAGCAATAGGAATGGCAATGGGGCGGGTTCGAGGTGGGGATTACATTCCCCATCCTCGACCCTGACCCCCAAATCATCCCCATCCCCGTCCTTGATACCCCGTGGGGAAAGGAATCCCCCCTTCATCCCCATCCCTAATCCCCGACGGGGAAAGGAATCCCCCCTCCATCCCTGACCCCGACGTGGATGAATTCACTGTCGGAGACCTGAATCCTCGACGAACTGGAGTGTATCAGTGTAAGCTTGGGTGAGTATGTAATAAATGTAACAAAGAGATTGAGACTGAGAGAGAGAGAGAGAGGACCGTTGCGAGAGTTGGGGTCGGTGACGAGAGAGAGAGTCCGACGGGCGACAGCGACACCGGTCGGCGATGGTAGATGAAGGTTGAAGGACTGAAATTCTTCTTTGAGTATCTCTTCTCTATCACTCGAGAAGGCACGAAGCTAGGGTTCTGACGATGACGGCGGTTGGCGAATCGATGATTCAACAACGAAGACGAAGGCACGCACGAAGCTAGGGTTCAGCTGTTCCAGAGACAGAGTTGAGAGTTCTCTCTTCTCTTTGTCATAGACTTGAAGTTGAACTGTCGAGGGTTTTGTGCTTTACACTTTTACTGTTTTTTAAGTTTTAATATTTTAAAAAATGAATAATATTATAATATTATAATATATGTAATATTATATTATATATATTAATCGGGGCCGGGTTGGGGTGGGGACTGCATTCCCCATCCCCGTCCCCGAACTTGATCGGGGATTCAGGGATCGCCCCATCCCTGACCCCGACCCCACCAAAGTACCCCCCGACAGGGTCGGGGAGCCCGGGTACCTGTCGGGGACGGGGAAAATTGCCACCTCTAACAAGTAACGAAGGGCGGTACAACACGACAACCAGGTCCAAAGCAAGGACAAAGTCATTTATGTAGGCATAAACCAAGGCAAGGATATTGGCATGGGCTAAGCAATTGATCAAGATTGGAGCAAATCGACGACTATAGCAACAATGCAAGCCACATATCTTAAGGGTAGGGAATATGAGGAGATTAGTGCAGAAACCATGGCTACCTTTCCTGGGGCAACTCCATGGATGGAGTATGTAGTCAAGTAGAAGGGTTTGCTCGTGTCAAAAGCATCATATGTATGAGCAAACGAGTTGATTACGGCAAGCCACGAGGACTTGATCAGGCAATGGATGCACATTCCAACCGAGTAGGAGTGAGCAAAAAAACCGAAAAACCAAACCGACTAAAACTGAACCAAAAAATCGACGTTTAACTGAACCAACCAGTATACACATATTTCTATATATTTATGTATATTATATATGTTTTATATATATACTAGTAAACATGTACGTGCATTTGCACGTGACAACATCTTCAAGACAAAACTATTTACAATCATAAACAGTTTTTGAATAGTTATAAGTGGGCAGTTTTTGGAGTGAGGGTAAAGAACATATTCCCTTTTTTATGCCAGTTGTATGTTGCTTAGATAAGGGGTAAAAATGTCTAATAAAAAGTCCAGAAAATGGGGCTATTCGCTCCTTTATTAGTAGTATAGATATATTTTATATATTATAAATTAATAAATATGCATTATATATATAAATATATATTTATAATATATGATATGTTATTTATTATTTAAAATATAACATTTTATATATTTATAATTTTTTATTATATATATATATATAGTTGCCATCACCCGATTTTTTCTTAGTCTGCCACCTGAACACCCAATTCACCTTGAACATCCGATCAGACCCTCCTAATCTCCTTGAAACACCCAAAAACCCAGAAAACCCAACTTTTAGCCCTAAAGGCCTCAAATCCACCGTTGGACCTACCCGATACCTATTTGATAGCCCCGATCGATCCCCACTTACACCTTAGCCATTAGATCATACACAACCATCAGACCCAGGACCTCCCAAAACACCTATCGGTAAAATTTTAACGCAAGATTCCCCTGTTTACCCTCTCATCAAACAAAGATTCCATTTTGACCTCTCTTGTTAGCCTAAACACTCAGAACCCAAATTCCCTTCATCTTAACACATCCGAACCAGTCAAACCACACCATTAAACTCTGGAGACATAACACCTGCCCATAAAGTTTCAACCCCGGATTCCCCTATTTGCCCTTTCATCAAATCGAGATTCCATTCTAAAACATCCTGTTAACCTAAATTCCTACGATCTTGACCCTCTAAGACTGATTAGACCCCATCACCAGATCCTGAACACCCCCAAATATCCACCTGTGAAATCTCAGCCCAAAATAACTCTATTTACCCTTCAACCGCACTAATATTCTATTTTAAGGCTCCAAATTTACCGAATGCCAAGTCCTTCCAATCTGAGCCTATTTGAGCTAGTCTGACCTTACCAATCACCTCAGACTACCCAAAAACCCTACATTGAGAAGTTTCATCCAAAGCAGACCCTGTTTACCCCTTGATCACTTATAGATTCTATTTCAAAGCTTCATATTAACCAAATCGAGCCTTTTCCAGATCTTCCCGATTTGAGCCTAGTTGGGCCAATTTGACCCCACCAGTCCCCAAAACCCACTTTACCAAATTTCAGCTAAAAATCCCCCAATTTGCTTCACTTTTACAAAAAGATTCCTTTTCGGCCAATCTCATTGGCCCATACTTGTAAACCCCCCTCTTTGTGATCAGTTTCATCTCGACCTTCCACTCTTGGACCCAGAAATGTCCAGATTAAAAACCCTGCTTGAACCCCCTGGACCGGTTTTGACCCAATCCTACAAATTTCAGTTTTATCCCAATTCTTTGTAAACTCACAAAAAGTCCCCTGGTGTTCTTTAACAGGAGTCGAATGCTTCATTTTCGCCCCAAGCAGAGAGGGGAGATAATCGACTGTTCATCGTCTTCCCCCATTCGAATGAAAGCAGAGCGGCGGCGACTCAGCGGCAAAAACCTCTCGATCCCGGCGGCAGCGTCTTCTTCTCTTCCCCCTCTCCGGTCAGTTCTAACTTTAGCGTGACGTCCCTTCTCTGTGAAACCAAAGCCGGACTCGAAGGAAGGTCACTGTCCATCATCCCCAACCTCCGAACAGAGCAAGAGAAACGGCGAACGGAACCCCTCCCTTCACTGATTTTTATTTCTTTTTCTTCCTCTCTCTTTCTCCCTCTCTTCTCCGTTCTTTTTTTTTTTTTTTTTTTTCATTTTCACATTCCATACACCGCTGTGAGTCTTTCGTTCGTCATTCACGCCGGCTGAGAGTAGAAGAAACGCTGGTGTGTCGTGTTAGCTCCAACATACATTCTGCTCATCAACTCTGAAAATCTGTATCTCTCATCAACTGAATTCTGTATCTCTCATCTCTGTCTCGCTACGATTGTTCTTATTCTTATTCTTATTTTTCTAGCGGCACATATGTTGGTTCAGAAGGCAAAAAATTTTAAATGATGTTTGTATACCGTGGCTTGATCCGCCTGACTGGTTAGCCCCTTCTGTGTATAATTTGTTCTGATCAATGAAAGTTTTGTTTATCCAAAAAATAATCCCAAATTTTCCAAGGATTTAAAAAAGAAACATGTTTTATGGTAAAGAAGAGTAACGGAAGACGAGTAAACAAAAGGAAAAGAAGAGTAAGAAAAGCAAACCAGATTCGCACTATTGCAAGGAACCGGGCCGTCGTGGGAGATGGCACTGAGTTTTCTGATGGGTTCTCTTCCCTTGAGCCAAAACCTTGAATTCTTGACGACAAAAGAACCGAATGAGGGAATTGGCGAGGGCGTTGAAGAAATCCTGAACATAGCCTCCATTGTTGAAGGTTGATAACGTGTTCTAATTGCTCTGGTTATAGTTTCTGTGAACGGCAAAACAAGGGTGAAAGATGAATTGAAAATCCATTCCGAAGAGCTTTGAATGTAATGAGAGGGTCATTCTCCCTACACATACATCCAAATTATCAAAGACATAATGTGGTTTAGTGAAAGTAGACTTGTTGTATGAGGGCAATTACCCAATGTTGGTCCTAACTATTTGGGGTTTTGGAAGGGGTGAACTGGATGTGGTCCTAACCTTTGGCATTATTTGCACAAAGTGGATGGTTTTGTTGGCCGACTGCCCAAGATTTTATCATGGCACCTAGTGGTGCTCCTAAAGTAGCATGCGCATATGTCTATATATATTTATATACTTTAGCATGCTTGTATCTGTATGTCAAGTGGCATGTTTAGTTTCTAATCTTCTATTCATATAGGTAGTTCACAATATTGTGACTATTGTTTTGGGAGTTTAAATAGTTTAGGTACTTGGTATCTTAGCCTAGGTACTGTATAGGACTTGAAACCACAAACTTTGTGTTTAAAATAACAATGTTTTAATCAATTGAGCTAATACACTTCTTGAAACATTTCATTTCTTTTAAAATCTAGATGTGCATATTCTTATGTTTTAATATATATATATATATATATATATTAATTTGTTCAAATATTAAAATACCGCTCTCATGAATGAAACTTATTTGCACTTGTCTTATACTCTTTGTGTGTGTTTTCAGGGCTTATACTAGATGGCTTGGTTTTTGATTGCCATGTTAATGATTTTACTTTGGGTAGTTTCTCTGTGCAAAGTTCTTCATGCATCTTCTTCTGCATCCAAGGTTGCAAGCTTTTTGGATGGTAAGTTAGTGTTATATGTGATTTTGAACCATTTGATGCTTTCGGTGTCCTTGGCATTTGTTGATTAGGTGTGGTACCATGTCAAAAGCAGGTGGATTTACTCAGAAGAAAAATATCTTGCTGGTTATTGCCCACCCAGATGATGAGTCTATGTAAGTTTCTTTTCTTGAGTTTTCATGTATTACTCAACATGCAATCTTTTATTATAATAATCTTCTCGGTTCTGCTTTCTTTAGTTGAGCCTATAAGGTTTGGACAATCCTCCTAAAACTACAAGTGCTTGTCAACATCAATGTTTGCCAAGTGAGTGAACTTGTGTCTCTTGGTTCATGGAATGTGAGCCAAATGCACAGTACACTTTATAAATG
Organism: Nelumbo nucifera; assembly: GCF_000365185.1. Next base: position 1,961,200 of record NW_010729167.1, read on the forward strand.
TAGGAATAGCTCGTTCAAGTCAAAGTCTGCTTGACCAGGTTCACATCAATTTTGTACCTGATTTTTGATAAGTAAAACTAAAATTCATTAAAAGGAAAAAAAGTGATACAACCTAGCCCAGTGTAGGGCCTGTAGGCAACACCTACATTCAAGCTCAAGCATTACAATTCACCCAAAGGTAAAACAAAATAATTGTCCAAATTACAAATTGAACCCCAGACTTCCAAAAGATGACCCCATCGATCCTCTTGATTAATTGTCAGGCTTGCCTAATCGACCAAGAAGACTTGCAACCAATTCAACCTTCTTCATCTTTTTTTTCTCAGATCCTTTGACATGCCAGGATACCATCTCCATCTTAAATTTTCAGCCTTAATTTCTTCTTCCCTTCCTTCCCCTTCCTTCCATATCTCACCCCTTCCTCAACTGTTTTCTTTTTGTTATATTCTTCCTTTCCACTTCTTTCAAGTTGTTCAATTGCCTTCCTCAACCCCCTTCCCCCAGCGGCCAAGAGACTTCCCAATCACCACCTGTCTGTCAACTAGTTGATCAATACCCACCTTCCCCTTCTTAGTGTTCTCTTCCCCCGTAACCTGTATAGCTTCAGTCCCCACAGTCTCCTCACCCCTCCCTCTCTTCTTTTTCGTCCTCCTGTCTTCCTTTTGTACCGGATTAGATGTGTCAAACCGAGGTGGTATTCAGCTAGTGCATGAAAAAGTGTTCTTTTTTTTTGTGCAAATGGAAACAAGTTGTTCTGAACCACAAAATGCAGGAAAAAGTGTTATATGAACTTGGTTTCTCTTTGCTGAACAATGAAATGAATTTTGGAATTGCCTATTTTACTTCCAAGTCACATGGTGAAAATTGATTGTGTATGAAGTATCATGAACCAAAAGTAGTAAGATTTTGATCTAATGTTGACCCATTTGCTTACGATCTCAGTTTGTTTACTCCAATATCATTATATGGGCTTGAGATTTTAATTTATAATCAGTTAGCTGGGCTTTGGGCCTTTTACCATGTAAAGAAGCATGCCTGAGATTGGGTTTGTTGTGGATGTGGTGCTTTATGTGCCCAACCTGCCACACGTTGGTTGAGCTGGTATGTGGTGTAAACCTGGGCTCTCAGCACTTTCAGTGCATGAGCTTTACACTACATAACTCATATGTCATACAAATATTAGAAGAGTATAGATTACATTATGTAGTGTTCAAAAGGGAGGTGGGGTAACTTTGGTTCCAAAGTATCACCGTTTGTGATCCTTGAACCACTAACAATACCATCTAAATGCAAAAAGATGGTTTTAACTCTCGACCATGCAAAACAAATACATGTGGACATAAATATGGTTTTGACTCATCAAAAAAAAAAAAAAAAGAAAAAACATAAATATGGTTTTAATCGTTAAGAGCCTTAGACGTAGCAAGGATGAATAATGTAGGAACAACATGCAAGAGAAAAGAAAGATAGATAGGATTGAGGAGGCTGACTTTTAGGAACTCTGCTCTGTTTTTTCGAAAGTAAATGAAGAATAAAATTTATTGAAGAAAAAGGAGAAAGAGAATACAATAAGGTGATAAGGAATACCCAAGAAAACAAAACCTCCATCCCAAACCTTTCCTTAAAATTTCTAACAAACCTTCCAGAACCCAAAAGAAACAACACAAAGAACCCCCAACCCATCATTAAAACTAGAGACCTGAACATTATTTCACAATGAAACTACCCCCCCAAATTCACAATTCAGACTACCAAGCCACCCTAACCCTCCCAGATCTTGCCTCAAACCGTTGAGTATAATCCTAATTCCTACATCAATATCAAGCCCTACACCCTATAATACAATTCCATGAAGAAGTGTATATGTCTCTTCCTCTAGGTATGTATGGTAAGGAGTTAGTAGGGAAGGTTTGTTGATCTCTATGGGCTCAAGTAGTGATTTAAAAGGCGTGCCTAGGCGCACATGCGGCGCATCTGATGCACCTTGCGCCTCATCCTAGGCGTGTGCCTTTTTAAAATTCTACGCTTTTTGCTTTTCTTTTTTGAGCCTAATGGTTGGGCTGGGGCTAATGTTGTTCATTCATTCATTTCAATAAAATATCTTCTTAAAAGGCAATTAAAGTTACAAAATCATTATTTTTTATGTGAGAAATAAGAATTTAAGACCCTAACATGGACTTGTTTGGGCTTGCCTTGAGGGGCTTGGTACAAAGGCGACTCATAGAATCAAGAATGCAATATGTTTTACATCAAATTAGCCACTTGAAGTAATGCAATTGAGGAAAAAAAGAGATTGTGGATTTTACATGCTTGAAGATGCTTTATATGTTTGCTTTTATTTTTAAATTTTCATTTGAATACACTTTACATGTTATGTTTATGTGTTTTAATTTTAGATAATAGGTTTTTTAAAAAAATTATTTTAAAATTTAAGTTTATATTTTTTATTACCATTATGCTTAATATTTTTTTTTTGAATTTTTGTTGCATTTTTTTTAACTTTTGGCATTTTTTTTGAAATTTTGACATATTTTTAGTTTTTAGCATTTTTTTTTGGTAATATGCGCCTTGCTTCAAAAAGGCACGCACCTTGTGCCTCAGGCGCAAATTGGTCCTTGTGCTTTTTTTGCGCCTTGCGCTTTTAAAACACTGGGCTCAAGTAACCTCCACGAGTTTGATTTGAGAGATTTCGTGCTGTTGTTGGTGTTGGCTATGTGCAGACTTAATTTGACCACACCCTCTTTGTAAAGAGGGGAGATGCAATAGTTACTATTCTTATTGTTTATGTTGATGATATTGTTGTTATTAGGGATGATGTGGAGGGGATTGGGAATCTTAAGCGTTTTTCTCAGTATAGAATTTGAAATTAAGGATCTTGGTGAGTTGTGATATTTTTTGGGTGTTGAAGTGGCAATTGGCAAGGCCCAAAGATGACATTTTATTTCACAGAGGAAATATGTGATTGACTTGTTAAGTGAAACTACTAAATTTGGTGCCAGACCAAACCTGTTTCTACACCTATTGATGTAAATCATAAGTTGTCTGCCACAAAAGGGGAGTTGTTGGCTGATAGGGGAGTGTTTTAGAGACTTGTTGGGAAGTTATTCTACCTATGTATGACGCAGCCTGATTATCTTATGTGGTGAGTACGATAAGCCAGTTTATGCACGCCCTTAGAGACACTCATTTGGCTTCTGCTGAAAGGACATTATGCTACTTTAAGGGATCTCCGTGAAGAGGTCTCTTGTTTGCTAACCATAGACATAGGAGGATAGAGGCGTTTACAAATGCAGATTGGGCAGGTAGTATTGATGTCAAGAGGTCTATGTATGGATACTGTATCTTGGTTGCTAGTAGTCTTGTTTCTTGGAGAAGTAAGAAGTAGAATGTTGTGGCAAGATCTTCAATAGAAGTGGAATATAAAGCAATGGCTCATTGGTTGTTGGAATTAGTATGCTTTAGATCTCTTCTAGAGTTGGGTATTAGCTATGACAAACCAGTGGTACTGTATTGTAACAATCAATTCTCTACCAATATAGCTCATGACCTCAACCAGCATGATAGGACGAAACATATTGAGGTAGATAGACATTTGATACGGTAGAGAACGGTATCTGGTGATATCTGTCTATCGTTTGTTGCTTCAAAGGGGTAGTTGTAAGATATTCTCACTAAGGGAGTTCCCAAGGCCAAGCTGCAAAATTATATAAGCAAGCTGGGCATGATTGATATCTATGCTCAGTTTGAGGGGCAGTGTTGAGGTATTGGGCCAAGCAGCTCTAGTTGTACCTTCTTTGTATTATTATTTTTTTTTGATCAGTAACAAGAAACTTTATCAATGATATGAAACTATGTGAAACTTTAGGTACAAAGGGGGGAGGTAAAATGTCTTAACTCCCCACCAACAAAATACATTGGAAGAAAGTCAAAAGTTAGCCCAAAATATAAATTCCCTATTCACCCCTTGCTTGGCTAATCCATCAGCAACTGAGTTAGCAGTCTCTTCACCCAGCTGTAACGCAACACAATATCCCTACTCAGCCATTTGAATTTTTTCTTCTCATTGTTACAACTCCACAAACTGCTGTCTTCTTCCTTTAGCCACCTAATCACCACCTCCGAGCCACCTTCAAGGACCAAACATCTGATGTTCAAATCTCTTTCTCTTTGGTACTTTACAGGGCTGCAAGAATCTCAGCCCTAAGAGAGTTTCCTTCTCCAATTGGGCCTGAGAACATGGCAGTGATAACCCCATCCTCATTCCTGAAAACTCCCCCGATCCCAGAAGGCCTAGGATTCCTTAAACAACTACCATCAAAATTCAGTTTTATAAACCCAGGGGGAGGAGGGGACCAAGAAGGACTACGAGTCCTCTTACATAGGGCAGAGGAAGCTCTCTTTCCAATTTCTTACCAAATCAGCCACAGAATAACTGGAGAACAGCTCCATAGTTTTCAAGCCAGTGGACTACCCTTACAAGTATTAGATCTAACAAGTCTTCCAAGGATCTTTCCTTGTCTGAAAATATTCGTGAGTTTCATTCTTCCCATAGGGGCCAATTGCTGCCCTAATGCTTCTCCACATAATCTTCCCTCTCTTCTTCGGCCATCTGAAAAATGAAGAAGAGAACAAGCTTTGGACACTCCCAGGGTGAGTCCAAATACACCCAAAGAGGGAAAACCCCACTCCCATACTGTTTTAGCGATCGAACAAGTAACCATAAGGTGGTAACCAGTTTCCCCATAAGCTTTACAGAGAGTACACCTATTAGGAAGTAAACAAGAATTGGGTCTCTTTTTTTGAAGTAGGTCAGTTGTGTTAATTCTTTCCAAGAAAGTTTCCCAACAAAAACTACCAACCCGAGGAGGAATGGGCTTGCTCCAAATTTCTTTAACCGGGAAGGACAACCCAATAGGATCATAAGGCTGAGTTAATGTCTCAAAAAGCGAAGCACAAGAGCCAGAATCTGGTCTTTAGTTGTCATGGGCCTAAGGCCTCTTTTTATTGTTTATTCTTGCAGACTCCCTATTAGGGGCAACCTTATAATTTTCCTGTCAATTATGCTTAGAACTAATAAAACACAATTAGTGGCCTGGGAGACAACCACATTTCTTTCTTCCAAAACTCTCTCTTCTTCTTCTTCTCTCCTACTGTTCTAGATCCTTTTCTTTTGATTTCTTTGGTCAAATACACAACTTCATTACAGCTTTGGTCGACAACTTTGTCTAAATTTAGCAACTCCCTGAAGGGACAAGCCTATGCTTGATACTATAATCTTAAGCTAGGAATAGTTAAAACATGGGAAGAAATGGCTACATTCAGTAACTGTTTTTAAGGAGTTAAAAGAGGAGCTCACTATGTTTTTTTGAAGATAAGTAATTTTCTTTTTTCAATATGAAAAGAAAATTACAAAGAAAGGTCTTAAGAAATCATCTTCAACAAAGTAAAAAAGAAGACAATTTCAGAAAGAAAAAATTAAAAACTTCCCCTCCCAAGAATCCCATTGAAATGCTTGATACATAAATACAAACCTGACCCTTTCCAAAAGCACATCCCACAGAGAGCCTTGCTGCTCAACTCTCCAACACAAAAACGCTATGGTTGACTTGGAGTGGACGGAGCAGGCCCATGGCAAAGATGTCTACACAGACATCCAACAATTCCAAAATTGTAGCCTTGACTTGTAGTGTAATTGTGAAGATGAGCCTAGTCTGGTGTAACTTTGTCTCAATGAATTGCCTTAGAGTATTGTGTTCATTTGGGAAATCTCAAACTTATCAAATTCATTGACCTCCTAAACAGCGGAAGGAGCAGTTGCAAAGAAGAGATTCCCCTAGTTATCCCCTTAACATAGAGAGAACTTGCCCCATAAGTGCAATATTGGGTAGAAGGCTTGTTGGAATGGCCTAAAGATTCCAGAATTTGGAAAGGCTCCACAGATGGCCTCTTCTCTTGTTCCTCTTTCTTTAATGTCCTTGCCTCACCTAGCAACCCGGCTGGGGACTTCTCTGTAAAAGAAATTTGGAGCAAGCCTATACCCCAAAAAATTCAACCTTCTGTTGGGAAATCTTCCGTGGTAAGGTTAATATGTGTGATATGCTGCAAAAAAGAAGGCCTTTTCTTGCCTTTCTCCTCACATGTGCTCCCTTTGAAAGGAAAGTGGTGAGACCTTTGCACACCTTTTTTTATCTTGTTCTTTTGTGCATCGTGTTTGGGTTTCTTTTTGTCTTCTCTTTGGTTGCAGGTGGGTTTCCCCTCGAGATGTGGCAGGTCTTTTTAACCGTGACTTTTTAAGGCAATCAAAGAAAAGAGGGAAGGTTATGTGGAAAGCTACAAAGGCAACTATTTGTTGGGTGATATGGGAAGAAAGGAATAACAGAATATTCTTAGAAAAAAGTAGAACCACGGAGGAGGTGATTGACACAATCAAAGTCAAAGTAGCTGTTATGGGCCCGGGCGTAGGATCTTGTCACGGGTCGGTCCACGGGGAGAACCTCTAGCTTCCCCTTGCCCCTCCCTTTGCGTGCAGACCCTATCGTGGCGACCTAAGGGTGATTTGTCCAAGAGATCACCCTAACTCTCCTCAACTCTTCTCTTGACTGAAATTCTTGGATGCCTTTATTCAATAATAGTGGCTCCTTAAATAGGAGATTACAAGAGTCCTGTTCATAGGGAGACTCCTTGCTAAATAGGGAGACCTCCAACTCTATCTTGATAAGATAAGACTGATAAGATAAAGATAAGTCTCTCTTAATCCTAATCTAATAAGATAAGATAATCTCTCTTAATCCTAATCTAATAAGATAAGATAATCTCTCTTAATCCTAATCTAATAAGATAAGATAATCTCTCTTAATCCTAATCTAATAAGATAAGATAATCTAATCTACTAACTTAATAAGATAAGAATAACAAGATAGTCTAATCTAATCTGCTGAATGGATAAAACTATTGCTGCCGAATTGGATAGGATGAGAGCACCGGATCATTGCTGCTGTTGCTCCCAATACGTGTCCACATCATTACTCCCCTCTTGGACTACGAGCTTGTCCTCAAGTTCGAATTCAGGATGGGTGTCGGGAAGCACCGTCAAAGGAATCCCGGAAAGGTGGGATGAGTTTGCCCTCCTGGATCGGGTTCCAATGAAGAGGGTTCATCCTCATCTTCCTCTTGTTTCACCAGGAGGCAGAAAAGTCTCTTGCACTTGTGCCCTGTTGAGTAGAGTTCATCGCAATTAAAACATTGTCCCCTCGCCCTGCGTTCCGCCATCTCAGCCCTGGACAAGTGCTTAATAGGGGGTGCAACGACACTGCTCCCCACACTGGATGCTGATATGGAATTATTGCTCGTCTGTGGCTTCCGTTCTTGGCCGGCTGCTAGATATGGAGCCATTCCGAGTGGTTCCGGGGATGCCCATGCTGATGGAGGCTGCCCCATACTGAAGGTTCCGCGGCTGAGTTGTAGTTTGCGTTCGAAGGCGCGAGCTATATTCATGGCTGTAACCAGGTTGGGGGGATTCTGCATTTCCACGTCCACCCGCAGGGGTTTTGCTAACCCAGCGGTGAACATGTCTGCCTGCTGGTCCGGTCGCACTGAAGATGCCCTCACGAGGAGAGTCTAGAACTGGTGTTGGTATTCTGCCACCGTGCCGGTTTGTTTAAGGTTAATCAGCTCGCCTAAGGGGTTGCTTGTCAGTGGGGGCCCGAATCTAAGAAGGCAGTAGGACTTGAACTGGGTCCAACTGAGCCCAGGTTCTTCCTGTTCTAATCGATAGAACCAGAGTTGCGCTTCCTCTGTTAAGTGAAAGGCGGCTAGGCTTACCTTATCCCGGTCATCTGTCCGTTGATTTCGAAAAAACTGCTTGCACCGGTACAGCCAGCCCAAGGGATTTCCGTTGCCGTTGTACGACGGGAATTCTAACCTGCTGTACTTGGGGATGACTGCGGCCCCCTGGTTGCCGAGCTTCTGTTCGCCGGAAGACTCCAGCAGATCTGGTTGGCGGCCGCTAGTGGTTGTCACCCCTTCTGTGTTCCTCTCTTTGACAGAAAGGAATAACTCCATCAGATGCCGTAGCTCCCTGACTTCGTCCTTAATTTCCCGTACTTCCGAGCTGGTCTCCATGAGCCAGTGCTCGAGTTCATGGACCCTGGACGACAGCTGCTCCAGATCACCCATGACGCCTTGCTCTGATACCAAAATGTTATGGGCCCGGGCGTAGGATCTCGTCACGGGTCGGTCCACGGGGAGAACCTCTAGYTTCCCCTTGCCCCTCCCTTTGTGTGCAGACCCTATCGTGGCAACCTAAGGGTGATTTGTCCAAGAGATCACCCTAACTCTCAACTCTTCTCTTGACTGAAATTTTTGGATGCCTTTATTCAATAATAGTGGCTCCTTAAATAGGAGATTACAAGAGTCYTRYTCYTAGGGARACTCCTTGCTGAATAGGGAGACCTCCAACTCTATCTTGATAAGATAAGACTGATAAGATAAGATAAGTCTCTCTTAATCCTAATCTAATAAGAT